>APFE031029768.1:49536-64326 GCA_000404065.3 Pinus taeda
AATTACAAATGGTTTTGAAAAGTCTGGAGTTGCCAATATTAGACATAACTTCCTTCAAATCTCCAAAACACTTTCTTGCTTCATCATTCCATTGAAATGAGTTCTTCAGAAGGTTTGATATGGGTGCGGTTAAATGGGCGTAGTTTTTAATAAATCTTAGATAATATCCAGTCAACCCTAAGAATCCTCTTAGCTTGGAGATATTAGCTAGTTCGGGCCACTCCTTTATAGCCTTGATCTTGTTAGGATCCACTTTTACTCCATGGGATATTATGTGTCCGAGATATTCTACTTCTTCCTTTCCAAAGGTGCGTTTGGGCTTCTTGGCATCAAATTGATGCTGTTCCAATAGCGTAAGAACTTTCTCTAAATGTTGTAGGTGCTCCTTCCAAGTTTTAATGTAAATTAAAATGTCATCAAAGAACACTAAAACGAACTTCCTTAGATATGGACGAAATAACTCTTTCATAGTAGCTTGGAATGTTGTTGGTGCATTAGTTAACCCAAAAGGCATTAATTTAAATTCGTAGTGACCTTCATGTGCTCAGAACACAATTTTTGGCATGTCTTCCAACCTTATTCTGATTTGATAATATCCCGACCTTAAGTCCAATTTTGAGAAATATTTAGTACCATGTAGTTCATCCATCATTTCACTGATGAAGGGAATTGGCAACTTGTTTTTAATTGTTATTTTGTTTAATCCTCGATAATTGATACATAACTTGAACAATCCATCTTTTTTTCTGCACTAATATAACTGGAGCAACATACAAACTTTTACTTTTTGAGATGATGCCACACTTTAAAAGATCTTGGATTAATCTCTCAATTTTCGTTTTTTGATGATGGGGATATCGATATGGTTTGATGTTGATGGGGCGTGAACCTGCTTTGACTTCTATTGTATGCTCGATTTCTCTATTAGGAGGCATTTTCACGGGCAGGTCTTGGAATTCTTTTTCATGCTTCTGAATTAGCTCTTGTATTTCTGGAGCTTCTTCACTGATCAATTTTGAAGTTAACATTTCTAATTGGTGACATTATACTCCATAGGTTGGTGCTCCTCTTCAAATCATTTTCATCATTTGGGATGATGATACGATTTGATTCTCAGGTGCTTGGAATCCATATAACTTGTATTTTTTACCTTCCCATTTAAATTTTTTAAATTGCTTTTGATGGTTGGCAGAGTAAGTACCGAGGGTTTGTAACCATTGGATACCTAAGACCACATCTACTCCTAATGGTACAATGTAGAATGGAGATTCTAAATTATAGTCTTGAATCTACAATTTGACTTTATGGCATTTCCCTAACTTTTCAATCTTCTTTCTGTCGGCTACCATCACCTTCATGTTGGGCATGGGAAATGTCAAAATGTTGAGTCTCTTCGCCATGGTTGAGTCCAAAAAATTGTGGGTGCTACTAGTGTCGATGAGAACCATTACATTACTCTTCTTGATATGTCCTTTTAATTTTAATGTTTGGGGTTGTGATATACTTGTCATAGTTGATAGTGACACTTGCAGAGTGCTTTCATTGTCTAGTTCTGGAGAGAATTCCGGGGCATCTTCGATTTCTTCTACGTCTGATTCATCACTGTCTGAATCATTAGTTGCTTCACAGTTATACAGATTCTTGGTCTCTTTTCTTTTAGCACACTTATGTTTACAGTCCCACTTTTGCCACAATGTTTGCACTTGCCTCTTTCATCCTTTGCATTTCCACGTTAGATTTTTCTCCTTCACGAAGATGTGGTGGAACATATTTTGTGTTATCTGTATTCACAGACTGGGGAAATCTTCGTCTCGAATACACTTTTTTAGCCTTTGACCACAACATCTTTTCAAATTTCTTTTCAGCAACTTTTGTTTTTTGTCTTGCTACTTCTATTGACGTAATGCCATGAAGCTTAAGTTCTGATAATCCAAGTACTCATGTTGCTAAAGTCTCCCATTCTCGAGTGTATTCATCCACATCTCCTTTCTGTCACAATCTGGTGAGTGTTGAAAATAATAACTCTTCTTCCTTGACACCTTGGAACCTTTTAAAGAATGCATCCTTAAATTTTCTCCGACTTATAGCAAGTGTCTTCTTCTTCCACCACATATACCAATTACATGCTTCACCTTCCATTTTCATGGAAGCATGCCTAAAATTTTCGTTGTCATTATTAGAAATATCGTAAATCTCGAAATATTCTTCTACTTTATTGAGCCAAGCAACATTGCATTTTTCATTACCATCAAATTTGGGTAGCTCGATTTTTGGTCTTCGTTGTTATGTCTCTAACTGTGGAGCGAAAAAAGGGGTATTGATTTGAAAACGACATATTGGTGAATGGATTCTAGAGCTGCTTATTTTGAAAGTTTGTGTTACTATTTTCTTGATTAACACTGGAAGATGTCTTCGGGGACTCGGGTTTCTCATGTACGTCTAATGATTTTGACGAATCTGGAAAATTGAGATGTTGAGTCGCTTCATTATTCTCGGGTATTTGATCGGGGATAATCTTAAGGATGGTACACTTTCACTGACAGGTTTGCTTGATCTTTTTTAAATTCATTCTTGTTCTCATCGAGTTGACTCTTTATTCCATTTGTTGTGTCTTGCAGTGTCTTGATTTTGTCGCCACGTTCGGTCACCTTAGCCTCAAGTTCTATCAATTTTTTTATTGAAATCAATGATAGACATTAATGCAACCATTGATTCGGTATGCGGCGGAGTATACTTATCCAACCTTACTTATTTTTTTAATTAATTAATTAATTTTTAATTAATAATAATATATTATATATATATCTAATTAATCTATATATATATATATTTGTAAATTAAATAATTTATTTTTATAATATAATTATTATAAAGTTATAGATTAACCAATCATCAAAACGACTTACTCGACCACTGATGACCACGTTGGTTGATTGGTCATGTCTCTTGACCGTGGCAAGACGCCTGCCGCTGTCATGGCTATAACAACCTAAATATACTACAGACGCGGGGGATTGGTGACTGGGAGCCGATAGCGGCTTAGACGCGGGGGAATGGTGACTGGGAACCGATAGCGGAGCAGACGCAAGGGAGTAGAGGCGGGAGTGGTGGAACAGCGTTGCGGAAGAGCACGGGGCTGATGTGAGACGATGGATGGAGGTAGTGGAAAAGCACTGTACCTACGAGAATCCACAGGCGGTCAGGTCAAATGCTCTGATACCAAATGCAGAAGACGAACTCATCAATTATTAGAAAAAGATATCTTTTTATTAATGAATGAACAAATGATTTACAATTTGTGGAAGGCCCCTAGATTTAAACTGCATTGGGTGCCTCTTCCCTTTTGCCTATTTAACTAATTGTTACAGCTACTAATTAATTTACATAACATTGTGATTTTGTAAATTTACTTTATATAAATGATTTATCACTTAAAAAGAGAGTCGACAGTATGTGCATGTAAAGTTCTTAAAGGCGTCCTAATTTGTTACTTTGTTTAAAAAAGGAAAAGAAAATGTACTAACTTATATTCTGATTGGCCCCGCGTTAAAATAATATATTACAACTAAGTAATCTTAGTCAAAGTGTTGACTGCAAAGATTAAAACCAACATACATTGTCAAGAAAAAGGGATTTTATTAGGGATCATATTACTCCGAACCTTATTTCATCATCATTCTTTACTTTTTTGATTTTCATTTGATGATGCTTCGAATTTTGTGTTTTTCTTTTATATGTGTTACCATGTATTCTAAATTTTTGTGTACTCTCTGTACCTATTTGCGTAGACTGCTTTATTTTTGCTGTACTCTGATGTGTAGGACTTGTTTGTCTAATGTAATTTTTGGCTATTGTTCAGATCATATTTTTATGGAAGAATTTTATTGTTGTGTTTGGCAAGATTGGTTAATAGTAAATACATCTTAGCTTCTCTGTTGTAAAGTTTATAAAGATTGAATTCAAGAGGAAATTTAAAATGTATTGCAAAGTAATATATCTGAGTCGCGGCTTCTCAAATGCTGATAGGTGTTTCTGTGACACCATTTGGATCCTTTTTATCTGACCTCTACACGCGATGGGGTGATCTGGATATTTCCATTGATTTGCCTGCTGCTTCTCAAAGTTCTTCAACACTTGGGAAAAACAAGAAGCGGAAAATCCTATCTGATCTGAAACAGGCTCTACTGAGGGGAGGTGAGATCTAAGTAACCCACTGTATTTTAACAAAATCCACTGACCAGCTTCTGCTTGTTCTAAAATGAAAGAATTTCTTCTGTACAATTTCATTTGGTATGTTGTAAAATTACATTTTACAGTATAAGATGATATTATCTATGGAAAAATGGATGATAACAAATGTTGGGTATACCTAGAGATGATTATTCTAAATTTGGAACATGCTAGTACTGTATAAAATCCCTTCACCAACTTTATATTATTTGTTCTGCAGTAGAGAATTGTTACGGCACTATCATTTTGCTTGGTAGAAGAGTTATCTTATCTATCATCTTTGACAAGGATATCTGGATTAAATGATACTACAAATGCCTGTAAACCAGCAATACCTTCAGCATAATTCATCTGCCTAATTTGTATTTGACATCATAGGCAGCTTTTTCACATTTGGAATGATAGTATCTACATTCTGAAATTATTAATGATGAAATAAGCAAGAGAAATTGTCTTATGTAGAGTGCAAAATGTTAGAAGATGTATCTCTAGGAGTGGACATACCCGGAGATCATTTTGTAAAATTATAATAATAACCTAAACCCTATAAGAGCAGACATGCCTAGAGATCATTTTCCAAAATTGAATTCTGGTATATTATTGAGTTGGTGACAAATTCCTATCCTTTTGATGGTAGAATACAAAGTTTTCGAGATGTTTAATTTATTTCCTGTTATCCTTGCCATATCTTTCTCATGATGAATGTTCTTTATTTATTTTGGCTTACCCCTCTATTTAATAGTGGTGCAGTAACATGGTTTTTATGTGAAGCAGTGATGATTTCAATTTAGATTGGTCAATACAGATATAATTGAGCACAATATTGACTGTCTAACTTGGTCTATCTGTGATAGGACTCTAAAGACTTAAGGTCTAGGTACAAGATTTACAAGCAAGTGTTATTAACCTAACTCTTCTGGTTACTACTACTATGTTGTCTGTGAATGATTCAAGTACGTAACTACAGTTGTGCATGTAAAAAACAGTAGCCATTAGAATATAGCTTTCTATGAGAGGGGAAGCTCTCATTTTAGCTGCATTCACTACTAAGCTGTTTCTCTTTTCCCTTGGATTATTTTCCTCATCACATATTATTGTAAGACTAATTTTTCCAAACTATCTTGAAATACAGAAAACTTTGAAATCTCTGCATGCTCATCGGATGCTAAAATTCCCATCTTCCTTGCCTTAACTAGCTGTTGGCAGATGCAGGTCTTGGTTTTATCTTAGTGGTTGGCTTTCTGTTGATGCAAGCAAAGGTCTCCAGGGATTGGAGCTACATATGAAGGCTGGAAATTTAATCAGTTTTTAGGCTATATGCTTGTTTGGTAGTGAAACAAGTTCCTTAACCTTGATTTTTCCTTGCCATACTTTTAGAACAGTAGTCAAGCTCTAATATTTAGTATATCAATACCTTCATATCATATCATCTTCTGTTTCTGTCATTTCATTCTTACCAATTGTTTGATGTGAAGTTAGATTTAAAGCTTGTTGGCATATTTCATTCAGTGACACATTGAGTCATGGTCATGCATTGCTCTTGTTTTCATCAACTGTAGTTTTCATCTATTTTAATGTTCAAACTTGTTAAGTGCAGGTGCAGCTAGATATGTGCAGTTTATTCCAAATGCAAGAGTTCCTCTGCTCATTTTTGAGGATCCTAACTCTCACATTTCCTGTGATATCTCGATTAATAATGGTTTAGGCATGCTGAAGTCTAAATTTCTCTACTGGATAAGTCAAATAGACACAAGGTTCAGAGAGTTGGTTTTCCTGGTAGGTTTCTGTATGTTTCAAGTCTAGTGCTGTTTATGGAGTAACTGTTGTCTGCGATAACTACCATATGTTGTTAATGCAGATTAAGTACTGGGCGAAGGCGCATAATATAAATGATCCAAAGTCAGGGACACTGAATTCATTTTCCCTTAGCTTACTAATAATTTTCCATTTACAGGTCAGTCAATTTTCTGAGTTCTCTGTACCATTTCCTTGTTTTGGATTTATGCATTTATGTTCCATTTTCATAATTTCAGCAATACTTTAGAATTTGGTATGTTGCAATGATTCCAATTTATCTTTACAGATGCAGTCTCCTCCAATTCTCCCCCCTTTCAAGGATATATACAATGGAGATGTTGCCCGTGAACTAGCAGGTACCTATGCAATTTTTGGCTGAGCATTACTTTGTTTCTCTATGCATCAGTCTTTTTGTGTCACCTGGTGGATGTTATACATAGGTCTTTGATCAAATCTCATTGGGTCTTTTGGGGTAACCAACCAGTACCACCTATGCGGCTGGTGGTCAATTTGTTGGTAGATGCTCTTGTGCTAAGTCCAACATAGGTCTTGATTCAAATCTCATTGGGTCTTTTGGGGTACCAACCAGTACCACTATGCGGCTGGTGGTCCAATTTGTCTGTGCATCTGGGAATTCCAGGAGAAGGGGGGGGGGAAGGGGGGGGGCTTCTCTGCGAGGGATGGCCTGGTATCAGCACCCCCATTCTTTGTTAAGTATGTGATGGTGTGGTGATATTATCTCCTTATTAAAAAAGTAGCAGAATTTACCAGAATCAGTGCTTTCTGCATGGAAATTCTGCCATGAATTCGATTCAGCCAGATTTCCCCTAAATTTGGATTCCATTTGTACAGAAACCCCTAGCAGGACAAAAAATATATTTCCAACTAACAATTTGTAACTCTCCTCATAAACTACAAATACAAACTGCAATAGATTTCTTTAGGGACTATAATTTATGGGATTAACATTTTAGAGAAGTAGCATGTGATTTTCTAGAAGTTTTGAATATTTTGTATGCTTTTATGTTTTTTCCATATACAATTGATGCATATTCCAGCCCCCCCCAACACACACAGACACATGTTTTTTTGAATTGGATTTTTCTAATGTTTTGTTTTTTTAGTATTTATTTATCTAAATTGCCCTGAATCCTATTTGAATTTTGTAAGTGGTAACTATGGTGTATATAGTTATATATGTCTGATTTTTATAGAAGCCATAAATGTTTGGCCTTGTTGAATACTTGTGTAGGTGGAAGAAACAAAAATGAAAGACAGATTGAGGAATGCTGCAAATTAAATGTTGAGAAATTTAAGCGTCAAGGATTTGGAAGAGACAATAAGAGCACTATATCTGAACTTTTCGTTTCATTCTTTGCGCAGGTAGTTGTCAATGACTAGCTAGATTCTTGAACCTTTTCTCAGATCTAATCATCTAGATTTACCATTAACTTACAACAAAGATAGATAGATTTTTGAGAATATGCTCATTCTAGATTTGAGAGTATGTTTGTTCTACTTTTAGAGTGTATGTTTGTCCTGTATGCTACAATATCCTTTCCTTCTCCTTCCTGGATAACCCTAGATATATATTGGATTGCAGTTATTGTTGCATCCTGGATCCTTCATGGATCTGTGTTAGGGAGGGATACACCATAGATCTTTATTGGGTCCATTCTGATTGCATCTGCGATCCACTCGTGGATACTGACAATGAAAGTCAAATTGCTCAATTTATGAGTCAATCTGGGGTCATCTTCTATTTCCTGGTCTTCTAGTACCTTTCATTGATAGAAGGCTTCATGTGGATCCCATGTAGATTTTGCATTTGGTCTATTTAATTATGTAAGATAATTTGCTGAAATAGTAGTTCTTCTGAAAGATCTTCCCATACATTTTAGGATGTGGCAATCATTATGCCATGGATTTTGCACACAGACATAACTTATTAGCAAAAATTGTTACTATTTTCATCCCTCTTTGGAAGCAATCTATTTTGCTAAACAATACTTCTTCTGGCAGGCTGCCTTTTTCAGAAAGTTTTCTATATTTACTCAGGTCTGTGTGCTTGTTATAAAAAGCATACGTCATTGCTCTTCATTTCTATTTCTCAGTTGAGAGTTGCTTTTATGCCAGCTGAAGTGGTTTTTTGTTAATTCAATTAATAGACTTTACAATTTCTCTATTGTTTGAATTCTACAAAGAAGCTTCCTTGTTGGTCGGTTAATTATTTCACTCCAGTAATTTAAGGCTGCTTTTTGGAGTCACCTGCATAATTGTATTTGGCTCCTTTTTTTCAGGTTCCTCAACTTTTAGTGCTATGTTTCTTCCAAGTCTGTTTTGATCTCTACGCTCTCTCGGTTATAGTTTCATCATGTCTCAAGTTCAGAAGGTTTTTGTGCATGATTTATGGTTAATAAGTTTGTGCAGTTTAACAAAGAATGTTGCTTGCTCTTTGTGCATGATTCATGGTTAAGAAGTTTGTGCAATTTAACAAAGAATGTTGCTTGCTCGTTGTGCATGATTCAGGGTTAATAAGTTTGTGCAAATGGAATAGTGCTTGCTCATTTGTTAAATTTTTTACTTCAAAGTCTAAAGCTGTTTTTAAGTGTCACATGCACAATTCCATTTGGCCCTTGTTTTTTAGGTTCCTCAACTTTTGCTATGTTTCATCCAAGACTGTCTAAATCTTTACAGTTTGTCGGTTATAGTTTCATCTTGTCTCATTTTGATAAGGCTTTTTTGTTCATGATTCATGGGTAAGAAGTTTTGTGCAGCAGGCATACTTTGCTCTGCAAGGCACCATTGATTTCTATTGTGTGTATGCATTATTGAGGCATTTTATTCCACGAGTGTTGTAACTTTTTTGAATCACTTATATGTACACTTTCTTTGCACCTATAACTACATGTGAACCGTCTTTCTATCAAGCAGTATACGAAAGTCGCAGCTTTTTGGTCACAAGGCTCGACAGTATGCACATTCACTGGCAAATGGGGAAATGCATTCAGTAATGGTTCTCGGATGAAGAAAACCTATGCAATGACGGTAAGATTTTGGAGTGTTTTATTTATTCTCAATGATTCGAAATCTATATATTTATGGAGAGTGAGAGTTCTCTCGTTAATAACTCCTCTTTTGTCACTGTGTAGATTGAGGATCCTTTTGACCATGTCGAAAATTGTGCAAGATCTGTGACTGAGTCAACTTTAAGGAAAATATGTGATGCATTCTTGGAGACCGAGCAATCTCTTCACAGGCTTCCAGTGCCTTTAGAGATGCATTCTCTACGCCAAAGTTTATTTGGATCCTCTCAAGGAGGTCCTATACCAAGAGTTATACCTACCCGTGTAAATTCAGTGAATTCATCGAGGAAACTTGATGCAGAGCCTTTAGAGATGCATTCTCTACGCCAAAGTTTATTTGGATCCTCTCAAGGAGGTCCTATACCAAGAGTTATACCTACCCGTGTAAATTCAGTGAATTCATCGAGGAAACTTGATGCAGACAATCCAAACAAGCGGGGTTCTTTACAAGGTCGTGAGATGACATTTAGTAATAGATCAGTTGAGCCAAATCCAAATGCTGTAAACTCTCGTGTAATTTCAGCAAATGTACCCTCTCAAGTAATTTCAGCAAATGTACCCTCTCAAGCAATTTCAGCAAATGCATCTAGGAAATCTGCTGGAAGTAATAGACATAAGGGAGTATTTTTACAACAACTTGGTAACACATCTTCCAATATACCAACTAAAAGTGAGCCACCTAATTCTCTGGCAGCAACCTTCAGCCGAAGTTGTTCCTTGTCTGAAAGTATGCCTTACCATCCAGAAGTTGCTTCCACGTCACACCCTCAGTTTCAATACACAAATGCTAGCAAACATTATCGACAACAACAGCAGACTTCGGAATGGAGGCAACCTATTTTAACAGCAATGGATTCCAGGTACTGCAGGCCACAGCAAACATTGTGGAAGCCGAGGAATGGGTAATCCTGAAATTTGTTGCCTGCCAGTTTCATCATTACTAATCTACAGTTTGGTGCGAATTTGATACAAGTTAGTAGATCGCGGTAGCAATCAAATGGCTAGTTGGTTCAATCCACGTCTACTTGCCGATTTTGGACCTAGTTGGGTAAAGCTTCAAGTGGCACATGCATTTAGGATTCTATTCTGCGAAATGCTATAAATTCCTTGGCTTTCATTTTGTACAGCGCTGTGCTTTCCCAAGCATATGTAGAGTTTCATATATATATTTTGATGCTTGTTCTTTAGGTCATATTTATGAAGTGGTGAGGTGAGAAATGCAAGTTGCTATAATATTTCCCCACCTACAGCTTTTGGCAAGAAAAGAAATGTTGTCATAAGATAAGAAATGTTGCCTTTCAAGTGTCATGATTTTAAGGTATGCCTCGTATTTTTGTGCTTTTGCTTATAATGCTAACTAATCCAATATATTATTCTAACATGCACATCACCCCCAGAGATGAAGCAGCACAATGCACTGGACAAGTGATCACGAAAATGTCGCCTTTAATTGCCACGATTCTAAGCTATGCTTAATATTTTTGTGCTTTTGCCTATAATGCTATATATGTCAATATATTAGTCTAATATAAGCAAGCATTGGTTGTCACATTCACAGATAAAGGATTACAATGCGATGGAAAAAATGATCTATGACATGTTGCAAATATTTAATTAAACTATAATTTTGGAGCAAAGAATGAATATATGAAAGGTCAATTTCCCTCTTGGAGGTCACAGGTTTGAGTCAGGAGGGTTAGGGTATCTTCCATGGATAAATAATCAAATTATTCCGCAGAGAGTTCCTTTGTCACATATAAAAAGGATCCCATATTTCGCATTGGCATCTGGCAATGCTGAGATCTTAAATTATTATATATTGAAATATTAATAAACTTTTCAAAATTAACTTCATCCCAATTCATTTTAACTCTAATGATGTATGGCCGTTCTCTTATTTGATATAGTCTCGTGAACATGTCTACAACTGTATCGCAAATGACTTGGCTAGTCTATTATTTATTTTTAATTATCATCCAGGTCTATGGCATAATCTTACAGCTCGTGATTTATGAGGCCAATTAAAATCTGGTTTCTTGCAAGGCTTATAGTATGTTATCATTTAACGGACTTCATGATAACACCAAATTAAATGATTCTAACTAAGATGTCTTCTTGAATGCTAAAGTGACAAATTCATACTAAATTGGTTCTTATTTGAATGTTTTGGAAACATTGGAATGTTTTGTTATTATTATTATTTTTTTTCTTTAAATATTTAATATGGTATTATTATAAGAAAATAAACACTAACATGGAGGCATTGAAAATGACATTTCTTCAATATTTGGATACTACAATGGATGTTGCTTTGGGATTTTTGGAAGAACAATAATAGTGTTCGAAAGTGTTTCAAGGGTTTTTCAATTAGTGATCAAAAAGGTATTTGCATTAAACAAATATTTTAATTTTTTTTGTGTTCTCTTGTAATGAGATAGATATTATTTGGGTTTAATGTTGTAATGAATTATATGCCCAATGTTTAGACTCTATTAATATACTCTACCAAGTAAATAAGGGAATATTAAATTATTGTTGAACATATTTGTAAATATGTGATTTATAGCATACACATCATCAATATAGATATTGTGTAGAATTATTATTATTATTATTAATTTATTGGGTTGAATATAAACTTTTGCTTTCCCTTAACCAACGTGCACAAAATGATGATTTTATTTTAGGTTGGATCACTACGTGGTTTCCTTGCTTGTAGTATCTAAGTTGGCGCCAAACAATGATCACTGAATGGGGTGCTCATGCATGTAAAGGAGAGGGGTGTTAGGTGGCAAGTCTAGGATCTTAGACATGTTTGGAATCCAAGTGGAAGGACAAAGGGGGTGAAAGGACGAAGAGCGTTAGTCTTGGGTTTGTTCATTTGGATAGTAGTTGGAAACATTATGTGGGCACACTAATGATATTACTGACAATTATGCAAAATATAGGGTTGCAACACCGTAAAACCAGGCCCATTTCCAGAAATGGAAACTTTGTGGTTATGGAAGGATACTAGGAATTAGGCAATGGTGTTAGCTTAAAGTTTAGGCGTAACACTCTCGATTTGATTCAAATTCCAATGGCCAATGTTTTGAGTTCCCCTTCACAATTTGTTTTTGGTTTTCCTTGGGTTGTTGTTGTTAAAATATGTTGATATCAAAGGAATGAGGGCTTTAAGTTAACAAAAGTAGTGGAGGATTCTCATCACCCTATTCAATTTCCTTGCACAAGCTTTGTGCACCTCGCCAAACCTATCCTCATATAAGGGGATTATGATTTCCTCAACTCATAACTCCTTGCTATATTTGGATTCTAGTTTTTGATGACACCTTTATTAATGTAGATTATAGTCTTCTAATTTCTTAAAATTACTAACCATAGATCTCATCGCTTATCATTCTAATCTTATTCTACTTTTGGATTCTACAACCTTTTGGTTTTTGTGGGGATTCCCATACCTTATTTGAAGGCCCACTAAATGGTTTCGTTGGGAAATCCCAAGACTTTTGAAAGATCCTCCATCGATAAAGTGGCCCTTCATTTATCCTACTTGTTACAACCTTCAAACCATGAAACCTAGAAGCTAAGAATCATTACTTAAAAGCAATGAATGATGGGCTTGCTAGAGGGACTACAACTATAATCAAGCATCCTTTGTGTGCCCAGACACCTTAGCGCATGATAAGATCCCAAATAGAGGTTGTGAAGGTAGTTGAGGACTTTCTTTGTTGCTTCTTAGCAAAAACCAAAGAAGAGCTGGCAAGTATGGAAAGAGGCATCAACGAAAAGGGAAAAATTTGTCCAAAGAACAAGTGGAAGTTGAGTATGAGGGATGGATCGTTAACCTAATGCACACTAGAAGTTATGATACAAATATTATTAAGTTCATTAAGTTGTATGGGTTGAACATAGTCTTCATCGCCTTGGTGTTGGAGTAGAAAGGTTGCTAGCAAGGAGTTATTTTGCACAAACTAAATGTGGTGGAGAAAAAAATAATGCCCTTTGTAGAAAAATTTTGAACATTGAGATTGCAGTGCACAATGAGAAAAATATAGAGGGAAATGATCATGCCCTAAAATTTGAAGGGAACCCACTGAATCCTATTCCTTTGGATGAAGAAAATGAAGTCTAGATGGACTAGTAACCATGGTATGCTTGGGGATATGGGCTAGTGGGTTAAATCCCACTACTTCACTTGGTTTCAAAGAAAATATGTTGTAAGACTCACTTCACCATCATGTTATGTCTTCTTTTATTTTCAATACCTTATAAAAGCACAATGTAAGATCTTAGACTACATGATATACTTTCAAGCATATAATGTAGCAAAACAAATAGTTTTTTTGATTGGTAGTGGCCCTTATTTTTGAAGTAGCAGGGCATTGACAGGGTTGATTGTGCTATTTTTTGTACTATATTAATATAAATATTATCTAGATTACAACCAACATAGCAAACTACGGGAAAAGAAAAAATTGGGCTGTCATTTTCCAATGTGTTGCCACAACACTTTCATTTGGTTTAAATTTACATAGAGAAATCTGTTATGTACTAAATGTGCAATCACAAAAATTTAAAATTTGTTTGCACCACCTTTGTCAAGTAACCTTGGAGTAGTAGTAATAATAATAATAGTAATAGTTAATGAAGAGACACATAAAAGGACATGTCTCTATGAAAAGACACGACTCTTTATGAAAGGTCACTCCCTCTTAGCTATATATATAGGGTCCTCATTGTATTCAAACAATATTAATTCATTCATACAATATTTGATATATATATTTATTTATCCTAAATGGATTACTTAATATTTCAGGTTTTTTGGATTGTCTTATTTGTATGTCAAATTTGGCTATCACATTTGGTATTAGAACCTTGTTTTCTGATTCTAGCTTTTGGTCATTCATCTCTTGTCAAAGTTTTTTCCCATCACAACTTAACTTGAGGCTTTTAAGTTAGCCACACTTTTTTTTGGGGTTTTCAATTTCGAGGTAAATTAAACCACTCTAAATTTAAAAAAAAAGGAAAAGAAAAGGTCACCTTGTAAAATTGTTTAAAAGAATACTTCAAAATTCTATTAAAAATTCAAAATAAAAAAGTTCATACATAACTATTTAATTAAAAAATTAAAAAATGTCAAAAAAGTATTCTATGTGCTCCATTGCTGTCACTGCTTGACTCCTAATCACCTACTGAGTCTTGCTATCACCACTTGACTCCGTATCATTGCTTGAGCCTTGTCAGTGCTAGAGTCCCATCACCACTGGATTTCCTGCCACCACCCAAGCTCCACCATCGTCGCCAACCCTGCTATCACCAATTCTTTGCCGCCAACACTCGACTCCCTACTGCTGCTCGAGTCTTGCCACCATTGAGTACCTTGCTGCTACTAATTCTGCATCTCCTTGCCGTCAACCCTATTGCCGAACCTGCCTACATCCTGTGGTTGACCCTATCCGTCTGCAATTTATGCTATACATTGCCGCCCATGCGCTACCATCAATGAATCATTTGTACATTTTTGCAATTCAACATTGGTTCAACCATTTGTTGGTGTGATGTGCTGCTATATGAACAAAAAACGTATCTGTATGGTATCATATAATTGCCACCCATGTTTTGGTACCATTTCATCACATTTAAAAGAAAGGTATTTACAAAAGAAAAAAATTAT
>APFE031029768.1:80793-106875 GCA_000404065.3 Pinus taeda
ATTGTAAAGAAGTTGGGATTACTAACTACACCTCACAAGAATCCATATCCATTAGGTTGGTTATGTGATAAAGCACAACTACAAGTGACTAGACAATGTAAACTTAAGTTTTCGTTTGGGTCAGCATTTGTAGATGAGGTTGAGTTAGATATAGTTCCTCTGGATATATGTGGAATTGTTTTAGGAAGTCCTTACTTGTATGATAGGAAAGAAATTTTCTATAGAGAAGAAAACAAGTATCAACTCATTAAAGATGGAATCGAATATATTCTAAGAGCTCACAAACTCAAAAATAATTATACTCTCATAAACTCAGGGCGGATGAAAAGAATTGTAAATTCATGCAAGCAATTTTTACTGATGGATGTAAAGGAAAAGAAAACTGATAAAACCAAAATATTTGAGGGCTGTAATGCTAAACAGCAGGCTGATTTAGAAAAAGTTGTTTCAGAATATGATATACTATTCCAAGAACCTAAAAGTCTGCCACCCAAAAAGGAAATAATACATGATATTAATTTGCAGCAAGATGCTCCATTGCCTAACATCGGAATGTACAGGTTGTCCGCTTTAGAGAATGCAGAATTCAAGAAGCAGGTATAGGAGCTGCTCGAGAAAGGGTTATAAGACCTAGCACATCACCATGTGGGTCTCCAACTGTCTTGGTGAGAAAGAAAGATGTCTCATGGAGAATGTGCATTGATTACCGAGCACTGAATAAGATAATGATAAAAAAACGTTATCCCCTTCCTCGAATAGATGATCTACTGGATCAGTTGAAAGAAGCTATTTATTTTTCCAATTTGGACTTGCATAGTGGCTATCATCAGGTCAAAGTTACAGAGCAAGATGCATGGAAGACTGCTTTCAAAACAAAGCAGGGATTGTATGAATGGATGGTTATGCCTTTTGGCTTAACTAATGCTCCTGCTACTTTCATGAGAGTAATGAATGATGTACTTAGACCATTCATGGATGATTTTGTAATTGTATATTTGGATGACATTCTTATATTTAGTAAAACATGGGAGGAACATTTGAACCATGTCAAGCAGACTCTAGATGTTTTAAAAAGAGAAAAACTTTATGTTAATGTCTCAAAATGTGAATTTGGTAAAACATCTTTGAATTATTTGGGTCATATAGTAGGGGGTGGTGAATTGAAGATAGATACCTCTAAGGTTGCATTCATCGTAAACTGGCCTAACCCCAAATCGAATACTGAAGTTAGAAGCTTCCTAGGGACAACACAATATTGGAGAAAGTTTATTGTTAACTTTTCCTTAATTGCAACACCTTTAAATGCTTTGACAGGATTAAACAAGGTGTTTCAGTGGGGAGGCAAACAGCAGAAAGCCTTCGACACCTTGAAAGAAAAGATTAGTACAACACGAGTACTAGCACTGCCTGATCTTCAAAGACCATTTGAAATTGAAACAAATGCCAATGACTATGCCATGGGAGCAATGTTGACACTGCATGGTAAACCCATATGCTATCATTTTGAGACATTTAATTCTGCAGTAGTTAATTATCCCACATATGATAAAGAATTGTATGAATTAGTACAGAGTGTGAAAAAGTGGAAACATTATTTAATGGGCAAAGAGACAATTATACATACTGATCATCAACCACTTCAATATTTACACTCCCAAACTAAGTTGCAGCAATCAAGACACTATAGGTGGATGGATTTTCTACAACAGTTTCATCTTGTCATTAGATATAAAAAGGGCATACACAATAAAGTTGCAGATATGTTGTCCATACCAATTATAAATGCATCTACTATACTTAAGCATAATTCAGTATTGTATGAACGCTACATTGAACAGTATGCTCAAGATATATATTTAAAGAAGTAGAAGAATTGGATTATCATGTTAAGGACCAACTCTTGTATCATTTTGGAAATTTATGCATTCCACAAACTGAAAGAGTAAAGATAATTCGAGAAGCACACACCTCTCTAATATCAGGTCACTTTGGGGTAAGTAAAACAGTTTCACAGCTGCAAAGATTTTGTTATTGGCCAAAACTGAATGAGACAGTCTCTAGATATGTAACAGGGTGCACTATGCGTGCTGAAAGCAAGCCCAACAATAGAAAACTAGGCTTGTACACTCCATTACCAGTTCCTTCTCATCCTTGGGAAAGTTTTTCCATGGACTTTGTTGGGGGACTGCCTAAATCTAGAGAAAGTCATGACTATTTATATGTTATTGTGGATAGGTTCAACAAAATGTGTATTTTAATACCTTGTAACAAATAAATTACAGCTGAACAAACCATAGAGTTGTTCTTTCAACATGTATGGGTTCATTTTGGATTACCCACTTCCATGGTATCTGATTGAGATTCCTGATTTGTTGGGAAGTTTTGGTCGAGTCTGTGGGAATTGATGGACACCAGACTGAAGAAGAGCACAACCTTCCATCCACAAATAGATGGCCAAACATAAGTGGTCAACAGGACAGTGATCCAGTTGCTTAGAGGCTATTGCAGCAAGCATCCCAAGTTTTGGGATGAACATTTATGTTATGTGCAACATGCTTACAACCGTGATAAACATTATTCTACACAAATATCTCCTTTTGAGACCTATTTTGGTTTCACACCAAGGTCTCCCTTGTATTTTGTCTTTGGTAAAGACATAGCGGTTGATGGAGACAGTGATGTGGACAAGGCAACCAAGTTCATTGAAAAAATCCAAGAGATTCACCAAGCAGTATAGGAACAACTGGAAAAGAGCCAAGCCAAGTACAAGGGAAGGCATGATAAGCATCAAATTGAGCATAGTTTCCAAGTTGGTGATCAAGTCTGGCTGTATATCAACAACGAGAGAATGCAAGGCAAAGGTAAGAAGCTAAAGCCAATAAGGTATGGACCTTTCATGATACTTGAGAAAATTGGTGAGAATTCTTTTTGCCTTGATTTTCCAACTTACATGCATATCTATTCGGTAGTGAATGCAGAAATCTTGAGGCTATTTGAACCTTCATTGGTTGAAGATCCTGAAGAGTAGAGTCAATTGCCTTCTATTGATGATCTATTACTTGAATATCTCAATGAATTGCAGGAAGATACTATTATGGACAAGAAGGTGAGAACTATGCGTAGAGGGGATGTTGAGTGACTTAGGGCTGGACTCAAAGGTTCAAAACCAAGCAATGAAAATGGATATAAATTGGCAAGCGAGGAATTTGTATCCTCACTTGATCGATGCTTAAAAACCAACTTTTGGTGGTCCAAAGCTTTTTCAGTGGAAACGCCGTGATCCAAATCAGATCCTAGAACACGCTCTAAGTTTTCATGAATTCTATAAAATTCATGCCAAAGTCTTATAAAGATCGAGATTATCAGAGATATCCTCGTATCAATTGTGATCAACGCGGAGCAATGAGGACCCTCGGTCAAGCGCGCAGACCGTCAGCCCATGGTAATGTGTGCTATCAGGAATTAGTAGAACAAGAGGTCATTTCAAGAAATAGGGGCAGTTTCTGATATGCAATTAGCGGCAAGTCACTAATCACATATCACAGGGAAAACCATTCAAAGAAGGAAAAGCCCCAAGTGCCCAGACCCGAAAAACCATAAAATGAAACAGATATCGTGCTGATTCCGTCAGAGGCGGGGCCCACAAAAATCGGTAGAATATCGGAAGGGTTTCGAGCAGTAAGTGGTTTCAACCGAGTCCCATCCGATGCCACACAAGGGTGCCATGCGTCTAGCGGAAGAGAGAGAAAACTTCTCACATCGGACGGGTAAACATCATGTTACTTAACCGCCTGATATGGATGGAGACCGTAGGATCTGGGGGCTCCAGATCGACGATGGAGATGCATTCCAATGAATGACCGGACCTGACGAGGTAAACAAATAGAATTGTATAGGATTTGAATTCTAACGTGGATGATGCGTTGGCAGAAGATCATCTTTCACAGGCATTCTTATAGATTAACAGTAAAAACAGTCATTTCAAAGACATCCAAGAGAACTGACACTCAGTTCGTTATGAAACAGGTGGCCAGCTCCTCGGAAGCGTTATACAGTGATGATTACACAGAACAGAGGTATTCAAACAGACATAGGCATGGAACCAGAAATCCGGGAAGCGAAAACGAATAGTCAGAAAGCAGATTGACTTTAAAGCCACAAGCAAGCAATAAAACAGTAGGCAAGTTAAGAAAGCTAAGAGCAGAGAACCGAGAGAAGAAGTCGAGCTGACTTGCAGAAGCAAAGGTAGCATCGAGACAAAGCCAGGGAGAGTCAGGGAGTCTGTGTACTCTAGAAAGGGCTTGAGAGGTTCAAGCGAACTCCTCTGTATGTGCCTGTCATGTATTGAGTCTCAGATTGGACTCATGCTATTGTGACTAGTAGAGGTCGAGATTTAGTAACGAGAGTCCGTGTACTCCAGAGACTTGGGAAATCCAAGTACAATCTTACTGAATTATATCTGTTGAGTGATACTCAAATTGAGTTCACTGTTGTAAAAGATCTGCTTTGAAAACATAAAAGAGACGCCACCACTAAAGGCTGGACCGGGAGACATAGCCCAGGAGTGTTGGGTGAACTCCTTATTAAACTTGTGTGTTTATATGTTTTCCTATTGTGTTTTCTTTAACTACTTCAGTGTCTATGTATTTTGCAATCTTATCGATCCATTGCACAAAATAACATAGGCACTTCCATGCACCTGAGTCTATAATACCTTAATTTTTTGTCTTAGATCAATTTCGTATCATGCGAGCCATGCAGTGTCTGGCTTGATGACCAAAGTTTTTACAATGAAAACAATGTCCAAGAAAGATAGTTTTGTACATGTTGTAGTAGCCACGATTTAAGTCAATTTCCTTCCTTGGAATTATTCCTGCTTCATTTTTTGGATTTGACATGGGCCTTTGATAGAATACTGGCTTGTATTTGTTGTAGTATCCATGATTCGAATCGACATTCTTCTTTGGTGTTATTCTCTCTTCATTCTTTGGATTTGGGATGCACCTTTGATGGCATACTTTTTCTTCTTTTGGGTTACTGGAAAGTGCATCGACATAGCTTTTCATACTATTCTTAGTGCTTGATGATTCACCTTTAAGCCTATTCCATACTTGTCATGTTGAGGTTTTTGACTTTTTAGGATAGTCTCAAGTATTTGAGAGCTTTTCCAACCCTTTTAGACTTGCTCCAATTCCTTCCTCAGAGATACTATTCCGGCTTCACGTTCTTCGTAAGTTTCTTCTTTTTCTTTTAGCTTTGTTTCCAAGATATCTTCTCTTCTTCTTGTTTCCTCATTTTCTACCTTGAGAGAAATGATTTTATTCCGTAATTTCTCATTTTCTTCAATAGCACTTATTAACAGTTCATCTACATTTCCTTCTAGTCTTGAGTCATCTTCATTTGTGAACGCCATTAATAATGTTTCTTGGCTTTCATCATGGTCACTTTCCTCATCTGATTTCCTTTTGATGACTACAAATTCATCCTCATTCGACTCATCTTGCTTAGAGAAGAAGTTCTTCTTATTGGTCCCTTTCTTTTTGTATACCCTTGTTTTAGAATTTCCTTCATCATCACTATCATGTCTATGAGGAAATTTTGCAGAATAATGACCTACTTTTCCACATTTGAAATAGATAATAGGCTACTTACCTTTTAGCTTAGATCCTCTCTTCAGCTTTCGTACAAATTGAGCCAATTCAGATTCCACATCGGAGTCATCACTACAATCATTCCTTTATTTCCCTTTCTTTGATTTTGAAGCCTTGAATGCTGCATCTTTGGAGCTTGGGCCACCTTTCCTCATCTCATAGGAAGTGAGGATTCCATGGAGTTCATCCATCTTAAGAGTATCTAGATCCTTTGCTTCTTCTATGGCACTTATTTTGGAGTCGAATCTGTCTGGAAGAGATCTTGATACCTTTTGAACAATGTTACTTTCTTCAATCTTTTCGTCCAATCCTTTAACAAAGTTGACCACTTCAGCTACTCGGAGGAAGTATGTTGAAATATCTTCTTCATCTTCCATCTTCAGACTTTCAAATTGCCTTCTATGAGTTTGAAGATTTTCCTTCTTGACTTTTGAGTCTCCATCGTATAGGCCAACTAACTTATCCCACATTTCTTTGGCAGAGTTACAATTCATGCTTTTGTGAACTCAAAATCAGTGATTCCACTAGTGATGGAGTCCAAGGCTTTTGACTTTGTAATGTAGGCTTTCCTCTCATCTTGATCTGTTGGAAGAGTGGGAGGAATTTGGTACTCATTTTGAACGAAATGCCAGACTTCAGGTCCATGGGACATTAAGTAGTAGACCATTCTCTTTTTCCAGAAACCAAAATTAGTGCCATCGAATAGAGGAGGTCTTCCTGATGCTTCGTGATTTCTCATCATGGCTATGAATCCTTCTTCAAGCTGTTAGGCTAATATGAAGAAGCCTGCTTTGATACCAATTATTGGAAATACTGAGAGGGGGGTGAATCAATATTTCCTTTTATGTTTTTTTTATCCCAAAGCATATATATTATATATATATATATATATATATGGAACACAGAAATAGATAGCTGAAATAAATGGTTTTATTAACACAAGCAGTGCAATGAAATAAATACAATATATAGCTGGTTGCAATCAGTTGCCAAGCACCAACTTGGACTTTTGTGAGGCTTCAACCTATAGAGCACCAACTCTGTTCTTCCTAGGCAATAGTTTTGCACTTAGGAGCACCAACTCCCAAGGATTCCAGTCCTTTCAGTTCTGAGGCTTCAACCCCGTGGGCTCCAACCCAAACTTGGTATAAACAGTTCTACTGTAGTTATCTGCTCCCAAACCTGCTGAGCTTATGCTTCACTCCTGTTCTCCTGCTTCTCCTACCTCTCTTGCCTCTGCTGCCTCTCCTACCTTTGCTGCCTGTGCCTGAACTCTGGCTTTCCCTCACTCTGATTTTACAGACCAACCACACAAATCTCCTTGTTTTTTCTGTTTTTATGTATTCATGATGCCTTTGATTGTTCATTTTCGCTTTCCACTGGCTCTTCAACTTCTTACACGCTCGCTTCAGCTTCCTCTGCATTGGCTTGTCCTTTGGCTTCCCTCTTCTCCATTAATTTTTCTTTTCGGTTTCCTCTGTGCTGGCTTTCCATTCAGCTTCTTGGCTTTTCTATTTCTGTGTGTTAAAACTGTAACAGAGCCCCGTTTTTCAATGATAACATGCATACACAAAGACAACATTGTTTAACGGACTTGCCACGTCCCAATCACAATCGTAATCAGCTTTTTTTCAGCCTCTTAAACTATGGGGGGGCATTCCTTAATGTATTGTTGCCTCCAAACCCTGCGCAAGGCAAATATTCAAATACATAGGAAATATGAGAAAAAAAGGCGAAAACGTTAAAGGATGGAATTCAAGAATTATTACACCCGCATCTATACTGTATCGGGCCCGCAGTGTAATTGCAATCAACGCTTGTAGGAGGACAACCCTTTGTGTATCATTGCGATGGGCAGATACGATACATTATTAACCCATAACACAATGTTGCAGCAGGTCCACATATATATGTATCACAATCAGGGGTTGCCTTTGACCGAGGTCCGATGTGATATCGCTAATCGCTATCGGCGATTGCAATGGGCCACTTAACACTTTATAACTCCCACTCCCAAAGTGTCGATGCGATATATGTCGGCAATCGCAAAGGCTCAGGTCTAGACCTTAACCTTATAGCGATGCTATAATATGTGTTGAACCCGATAAGGCTCAACACTCCTGTGCATAAAATTTCAAGTCCACTTTCTCGAATCCGCTAAGTGTTTAGCGTGATTTCTCTGTGTAAAAGGCATTCGACGATAAACAAGTAAATACATAGGGTTGATGCTATATGGGTTCTACGGGCCTGATAACATTAAAACTTCTGCCTTCGATAGTGTATTTACATATATGTATAGGTTTTAGCCGCCGATAGTGTTAAATTCATATATATATGGGTTTTGGCCTCCGATAGCGTTTATTAAATTATATATATATATATATATATTATATATATAAAATATATAATATATATTATATATATTATATTATATAAGATATGTATGTATGTATGTTATGTTATGTAGTACAACATATCATATATATACATACATACATATATTCTATATTGTATGATATATATATTATATATATTATATATTATATATATATATATATAGATGGGTTTTGGCCTCCGATAGCTTTTGCTAGTGTAAATGTATCCATGTATGTTCTCTGATAGCTCTGCATCCAGTATGCTCTCCAATGGCTCCGATAGCTCTGTTTGCTTCCTCCATTGCTCCGATGGCTCTGTTTGCTCCTCTTGGCTCCTCGAATATTGCCAGATTGACATCAATGACAATATATGTCAACACAACGTTCTCATTTCCATAGAATTAATTATTAGTTACAATGAAGCATTCCAATAAATGACATCCATTTTTTCCAATGTTTATTAATCAATTTACTAATAATAAACATGTAATTGTATGCGAGATAACTATTTAGCATAATATGAACTTGGAATGCTATGGTGTCATGCATTTCACCATCTAACACAATTTATTCCAATTGGTGAATGTAGCTTAATACTACATAATGAACAGAGGGAAGGCCTTGCCTAGGAAAACAATTCCAAAGAAATTAATCACATAATGGGATTATACATTGGTGTTGAAAGGCATCCTTGGTTTCCTCAACCAATGGTATGAGAAGAAATCTAATGCTAAATACTAGGGATAGTGTTAGAAACTAAGTAGTAATAACTATAATTTTAGGACCATTGATCTTCTTTGGATGCAAATTGAATGGTATAAAGAAACTAGCCATTGTGGGTAATGTTAACATTAAAAAATTCCTCTTGGATGTGAGAGAAATTCCTAAGGTTACATTTTCAAACCATTCTTACAGATTGAAGGCTAGCCCCTTCAATCTAGAGAGGGTTCTCTCTGTCAACCTAATCACTAAGGTTATTAATTGGTTGTATCTTCAAATAATGACTAAATCTTCTATAGGGTTGTGTTGAAATAGGGTTTGGTTGGGATGAAGCAATTAATCCATTGGGAAGTGGGGTCAACAAATTAGGTTGCAGGTATAGATACTAAGATATTGATTTTATGAATCAAGATGGACGAAGGCAGGGTATATGGTAGACTATAGACATGTCAAACATCATTTGGATGGTAGCAGAAGGAGATAATGCTATAACAACACATGAAACATGAATCTTGCAAGATTTAGAAGAAATGTGCAGATGTATAAATCATATGAACTAGAATATTAAATTAGTGAATTTTGTCACATAATCTCATTTAAACATCAAAAGATAAAAATATAAACTGGCATCATATAGAAAGGGAACTATCACAAAAGAGAACAAACTGAGTACACCATCACAAGAATCTCTGTATCATTGATCATAATATCTTAGTCCTCTTGGAACTTGAAAATATGAATAATTTGATCACACCACAACAAAAGACTACTTTGTTTCAAAGTCCAACCTTTTTTCCTTCTTCTCGATGTATTATATAGGAAAAATACATAAATATGAGATCCACAATGTTTGGGAAAGTATTAATTACAACAACCATCAAGATCCAAAAGAAATGGATCTGAAAAACCTCTTCACCTGACATATTTAGTCTGATCACCAAGTCAAATTTGATGAGGTGGCCTTTAGCTGTTGACTTGACATTTTAATAGGAAAAAAGTATACGAAAAATCTGGCAAATTTCTGAAAAATAGGCTTCAATGAGGCATTTAGATCTCCCAAACTGTGATAGCTTTATAAACAATGAAAGAGAATTTTTTAAATCATCTCATTCCCACAAAATATCTTTTAGATTTGGAAAAATCATCTTCATATTCTCGAAAATCATGCCCAAAGTGGATGAATAAAACATGAAATAATTAAATATTTAAATCTTGAAAAATAGGCTGCAAATATCCCTTTATATCCCTGAAACCATGTTATCTTGGTAAACATTGAGAGAGTTTTTTTTTAAATTGTTAGTTCCCAACAAAAAAATCTTTTTGCTTTTACAAATTCGTCTCCAGATGTTCATAAACTACATTTGAAAATAATGGCTAAAACAGGAAAATAACAAAATAACAAAATATGGAAAAATAGGCCTCAAAGGTTCCTATGTAATTTCCAAACCATGACACATGTTATAAAATTGAAGGAGATTTTTAGAAATAATCCCATTCCCAATAAAAACCTCTTTTTTTGTTTTTGAAATTCATCACCACCTGTTTGAGATCTATGTTTTAACATAGCGACTAAAACAAGAAAAATGTTGGAAACTGCCATTTTAGGGCAAATTGCCGTTTTAGGGTTTAATTTAAAATCTCTCTGTCTTAGGCTTGAAAAATATTCCAAATTTCATATCAAGATTTAATAAGGGTAAAAGGCTTCTTGAAAAATAGTTTGGAAACTTATATTTTTAAACTTGCTATTGGCGCTATAAAATATTTTCTTAGCGCCATCTGTAGATTTCCGACAGGTTGATTTTGTTTCAAAAACTTAGGGAACACTTAGGATTAGGTGAAATAATTGTTTATAAATGTTCTAAGCTTATGTTACATTTATATAACTTTTTTTCATATGCCATTACATAACCCCTTGCATAATGAATTGATAATCATAGCCTGTAGACCTTTAGGAAAGGTACACAATTGGTGCTAACAACTGGCTCCAATGGGGATACTGTCTCCACATGAGGTAGTAAAGAACATGCTAACCATGTTCTTGATCAATTGGGCGGATCCCAACTGTTTCCCAAAAATTGTAATCTGATTCCTGCATTGAAATCAAAACCACTATACATACTGAAAATCACAATTGCACACTACAAACTCAAAACTGAATGCTGAAACTGAAGTTGAACATTGAAAAACCAAAATAAAACAAATGCTTATCCCATCAATCTTATTGCAAAATACTTCCTTCTCTATCTTTCTGAGACCAACTACTGAATCAAGTAATTACAAATTTCCAATGGAGTCACTCAAGCAAATCACTATTTGATTACTTTTTACTCTCACTTGCTTGAAAAAGAAAGAAAAATTAAAAAACTGACAACTCAAACTCCAACTGAAACTGATATGCATAATCCATAAACAACACAAAATCCTGTTTTGTTGATGATTCCAATAGATTTACCAAAGTATCTTCAAAATGATGGAGGATCTTCTCTTGTTGATAAGCAAAAGTCAAAAGACAAATTTCATCCTTTAATGTCTTTACTAGAAATCTCATGCTGATTTTCAGATGGAATAACAACAATGTTCTTGATTATGTCTTCATTCACATCATTCACAAGAAAAAGTTATGAATGCTCATGGATAACTTCAAATGAAGCAACCACTACTTGTATAATTGATTCCTCATGTGGCTCAAATATTTTTGAAGATGAATTTTCAGGTGCTTCAACAAGAACAAATCATTTTGACTTTCAAAAGAATCAAGGAAAACATTTTTTTGCATATCATTTCCTTGCATGTGGGTAATTTTCATCATGAAATAGTTCACTGCCTAAAGCTTTCACATTTTCAAAGTTTTGTTTTTCAGAAGCTTCTTCTTGAAGTAGAGTTTCTTGACAATTTTCATCCTTGTCTTCATCGTTTAAAATTTTCAAAATTGATCGGACTTCCTCAATCTCTAGGGAAGGAAAATGAAGAATAGGGTCATGCTCTTTCTCATCTATAATCAAGGGGCGATACAAAGACTGCTGAGATTTTTCTTGGATGTCATGTCTACCCTCTACTATTTCTTGTTTAGATGAATATTCACAAAGGGATTCTCTAATTTACTCATCCATAAGCACCTCATCACCATAAATATCTTCTAAGTATCGAATAAAATCTTCGTAACATTCACAAAAATTTTGGAACAGTGACAAAGAAGGATGAGATTCCCCATAATTCTAAAAGAATGTTGTGTGAAAATATTTGAGAGAGTATAAACTACCTGGTTGTAGCCTTTCATACCATGATCTAGCTTTTTGTTCTAAGGTATCCATAAACATATTCATTAAATAATCCTCATGAAACTTAATCCCAAACTTATATACATGTCTATGAAACTTAATCAGATGAAAAACTGCATCATCTCCTTCTTGATCATTGAACTCTGGGAGATGTGTTTGTCAGTCTATGCAGGGAAAATGGTTTGGAAAACTAGGAACACGTCGGAAGTTCATAGGAGTATACCTTATAGATTTGTAAGCCTCCATGGAATCCACTTTCGCATTGTGGAGTTGCTAGTGACACTTTAAATTCTGGATCTCGCTGATAATGGAGTCGCTAGGTGAATCATGTACAACCTCTCTTGTGTGTTTGATTTCTGTCCACCATTAAAAATCAAATCTGAAACAATAGTAATAAGTTCTGGGAAGATGAGTTGCTCTTTCCTAGTATGGTCACGAAGATGTTGTCACTTAAAAATTCCTCTCAGATATGAGACACAAATTATTAAGGTAACATTTTCAAGCCAATCTTGCAAATTGAAGGTAGGCCCCTTTAATCCAAAGAGAGCTTTCTCTGACAACCTAATCACTAAGCTTAGAAATTGGTTGTATCTTCAAATAATGGCTATATCTTTAGTAGGGTTGCGTTGAAATAGGGTTTGGTTGGGATGAAGCAATTAATCCATTAGGAAATAGGGTTAGTTTGTAGATATAGATACCAATATCTTGACTGCATGAATCAATATGGACAGAGGTAATGTTGATGGCAGACTGCAGACATGTCAAACATCATTTGGATGGTAGCAGAAGGAGATAATAATCCACTATAGCAAGGCATGAAACATGAATCCTACAAGCTTTAGAAGAAAAAGTGCAGATGTCTCAACCATATGAAACAAAGAATTAAATTAATGAATTATGTCACATAATCTCATTTAAACATCATAAGATAAAAATATAAACTATCATCAAATAAAAATGAAACTATCACAAAAGAGAATTCACTGAGTACACCATCACAAGAATCTATGTATCATTGATCATAATATCCTAGTCCTCTTGGCACTTGAAAATATGAATAATTTGATCACACACACAACAAAAGACTACTTTTTTCAACATTTTTTTCCTTCTTTCTGATGTATTATATAGGAGTAATACATAAATATGAGATCCACAATGTTTGGGAAAGTATTAATTATAATAACCATCAAGATCCAAAATAAATGGATCTGAAAAACCTCTTCAACCATATTTATTTTGATCCCCAAGTTGAATGTTATGAACTGGCCTTCAACTGTTGACTTGGCATTTTTATAGGAAACATAATTTTGAAAAATCTGGCAAATGTCTGAAAAATAGGCTTCAAAGAGCCATTCATATCTCCCAAACCATGATATATTTGTAGAACTGAAAGAGGTTCTTTTAAATAATCTCATTACCCACACAAACCTCTTTAATATTTGTAAAATTAATCTTTATGTTCTCAAAAAATGTGCCCAATGTGGATGACTAAAACAATAAATAATTAAATATTTAAATCCTGAAAAAATAGGATGCAAAAATTCCTTCATATACTTCAAAAAAGGTTAGATTGGTAAAAAATGATAGAGGTTTTTTTTAAATTGGTATGTTACCAACAAAACCTCTATTTTTATTTATTTATTTATTTTTTTTAATTTCATCTCCATATGTTCAGAAACTACATTTTGAAATAGTAACTAAAACAAGAAAATAACAAAATTACAAAATCTGGAAAAACAAGCTTCGAAGATTCCTATGTAATTTCCAAACCATGGCCCATGTTGTAAAACTGAAGGATGTTTTTATAAATAATCCCGTTTCTAACAAAGGCTTCTTTTGTGTTTTTAAAATTCATCACCACTTGTTTGAAATTTGTGTTTGAACATAGTAACTAAAACATGAAAAACGCTGGAAACTATTATTTTAGGGCAAATTTCCATTTTAGGGTATAATTTAAAATCCATCTCTTAAGCTTAAAAAATATGTCAAATTTCATATCAAGATTTAATTACGGTAAAACTTCTTAAAAATGATTTGGGCACTTGAAAAGCCATTTGAAACTCATATTTTTAACCTTGCTATGGGCACAACAAAATATTTTCGTAGTGCCACTTGTAGACTTCTGATAGGTTGATTTTGCTGCAAAAACTTAGGGAACACTTAGGATTAGGTGAAATAAATGTTTAGTATTGTTCCTAAGCTTATGTTACATTTTCACAAAAAAATTTCATAGGCCATTACATAACCCCTAGCACAATGAAACGTTAATCATAACCTTTGGACCTTTAGGAAAGGTACAAACTTGGTGCTAACGGGTAAGAGAGGGGCACAATGAATTTTGTTTTAAACAATATATGAATTTTTTATTGATTGCTAGTTACTAAAAAATACTAAAATGAAACGATTAAAATAAAATAATGCAAACACACATCATTCACCCAATGAATGGATAGATCTTTTAATTTGAAAACTCAAATGGAAAAACCAATGTTTGAATAGCATACTTAGTATTTGTTCTTGACAAATGTGGAGTTATAGTATAGTCTCATGGCTTTGTGGTTCATTTTGGCAATTTGTATACCATGGATTTTCTTTAGCATCCTCCCGTTCTTTACCAACAAAATGCCTTCTAAATCAATTTGTTGAAGGATATCAATAATATTGGGCTCTGTTGGGGTTGTTGGAAGGCTAGACACCCTCATCCATTCATTTATCCTTCTATAGTTCTCTCTCTTGGATTTTGTCATTCACTGGTAGTGTTTCACTTCAATGTTTTGATCATTCTTGTCTTATTGTGTTTAAGTGCTTACATTACAAATATTCAAACTCTCCATTTTGTGAATTGCTTGCAGGGTTATATATCATTAACTATTTATTTTGTGTTGGATCCATTTCATATCATGCAAAGAAACGTGAAAAAACACTGATCTTAACACAAATAAACTCATTATAGTATCACACAGGTAAATGTAATTGAATGCCATGGAAGTATCAAATAAGTATAACTTGTCCACAACATATATTTTATGCAAAAAATAGAGAACCTCTTAAATCCTTTAACTCATCATATATTGAGCTTGGAATTTTATGTACTTGCCATCTAAATTTGCTCTAACCCTTTTCCTATTTTGTTGTATGTTTTGGACCTATATAGATAAAAAATATTGCAATATTTAAAATGGTTCTCAATATTTACTATATGATTATTAAAATTTCTCTAAAAATCCCCATCCTTAATGGTCATATTAAACCATGGGGCTTTACTCAATTAACCTATGACATAGCACGTGCATTCATGGCATACTAAACAATACCCTTAATTTGACTACATGTTGGAAAATACCTCTAAAAATCACATTATTTAACCCCCTACCAATACGAACCCAATACACCTTTCCAATTTAAAAAACCCCTACCTTTACTAGATATTATAGGTATCCATTTTTTCATTAGCATCTTTTATACCCTTTTATATTTTTTCATTAACTTTGAGCTCCATTTTTTATACCTACCAATATAGAAAACCTTTACCCCCTATTATATGCTCAATATATTATGTCATCTATCCCTCAATATATACCCCCCAATATGAATGCACGTGGTATGGTATTGCACCCCCAATGAAGTCCCCGTGTATTAAACATCCAACTATGTATGTCTAAACTTTTCAATTGGGATTTTGTGTTGCGAATATAACATGAGTAATGATATAATCCTACATATAAATAAAGCAAGGGATAAAGATAGTTCACACTTACCAAACTTTTCAAGAGGGAAATCTATTCAATCATTCCATTTATATTTGCATTTTTATTGTACAATAGGTCCCTTTCAATAATAAGACATGTAGATTAGTCATATGATTATTTATCTTCCATAATAACTTTATGATTCTCTTCATTTCTCTCCATCCCTAATTTCTATATAGATTTTTATGCATGGTCCAAGTCATTGTTGAAAATGCAACAAGAAAATCCTAATTTAGTTTTGTCCTTGAATTAAATTAGGAATAAAATAATTCCACATCACAAGACAACTTTTACGAGTTAACTAAGTTAATTTGAATTATTTGGCTTAGTTAATTTGAGTTGAGGGTCTAACTTGAGTCATGTAGAATGTCTCCTACATTATAGGAGCCTTGGTTGAGTTTATTTTGAGTTGTAATTAATTAATTAAGTTTAATTGAGTTAAAGCCAGTTAAACTAGTTCCAACTGATGGAGGAACTAGTAGGAAGTCAGACAGTGGAGTGTTGCTTCATGTGTTCAACCAATTAACTGATGATTCACTCATAAATAACTCATGCATATAAGATCTTAGAGTTACCCAGTTGAGATTGGAGTTCAAGTGTAGTGTATTATCAATTGTATAATCATCCAAATTGTACAGGTGATGCATGCAGCCAGAGGAAGATAACTCATGCATATAAGGTCTTAGAGTTACCCAGTTGAGATTCGAGTTCAAGGGTAGTGTACTATCAATTGTATAATCATCCAAATTGTACAGGTGATGCATGCAGTTAGAGAAAGTCCTATGAGGATTGTGCAATTCATATTGAGGAATTTACCTAATTAATAGGGCGCTAATTCCCAAGGAAACAACACAAGGAAATAAGGACTTATGAAAGTTAAAATTTGGTTAAGTATTGGCCTAGGATTGTCTAGGAAGCTATGAGATAGATAGAGATAGTGCAGAGGTTGTTCAGGCTTGAGAAAAGCATTGTAATCTTATTATAGTCTCAGACTAATTCAATATACATATAATAGGGTTTTTTAGTTGTGGCTTTCCCTAGGAAATCATTCTATAATGTGTTGATTGAATTCTTTCTCTCGTATGCTTCGAAATTTCATGATTGTTTAATTGTTTCCGTTGATGAGTATAGTAGATTCAAGTCTATGGTTTTAGTAAATTACAATTAGCAGTTTGAATCTACAAGGAATTTCTACACGGTATCAAAATAGAAATCACTCTAGAATAGGAGAATACGAGTTTGTATTTTGTAGGTGAAATCGAATTTGCAGTATCATTCTTTAAAGCTAGTAGGGTGTCGTTCTATGAATTGAGACTCGATTATGCCCTTGAGGGTATTTTGAACTATATTTCTTGGAAGGACAGGATGGAGGCAGTGTTGGAGGACAATGGTTCGAAGGAATTCATAGACACTGATATTCCGAAGCCTCCAACAATAGATGCTGAAGATCTGGCAGAGTGGAAGAAATGTGTTGCAAAGGTGAGAAAGATCATACTAGAAGGAGTTCGAGATCATATTGTCTTGAGCATCCACAAGAAGGACACACTATATGCGATGTGGCATGCCTTGATCAATTTGTTTCAAAAAAATAGTGACCACAGGAAGCTGGCACTGAAGGACAAGATTCAGAAGATCAATATGGAGAAGGGCGACACAATACCATATTACTTGAGCAGATTCACCCAATGTCGGGATGATATTGGGAGTGTCAGTATTACAGTTACTGAAGATGATCTAGTCAACCTAACACTTCTAGGCCTTCCCAAGAGCTGACACAACTACCCAGATTTGGTAAATGGGAGGGAGCATCTTCCAAAGTGGGAGCACTTTTGGTCAGACTTGGTTCAAGAAGAGATAAGGTAGAGCACTAGAGATGGAACCTCATCCAAGCATGGTGATGAGGAGAAACATGACTTAGCTGGAAAGGTGAAGAAAGGCAAAGGAAATAAATTCCAATCCAAAGGATATTCTAGTCAGGGCGACAAGAAGAAGGACTTGTCGAAGATTAAATGTTTTCACTGTAATGAGATAAGACACTATGCCACGAAGTGTCCGCATAAGAAGCCCTCAGGAGGAGCGGCAGGTGAGGCCCTTGCTTCACAATTTAGTTGGATTTCACCCTCATTGCTTGGATGGTGACATCAATGATGGGTAGTGTGTGGTATCTGGATAGTGGAGCCTCATTCCATATGACCGGAAACAAAGAATTCTTCAGTGACTTGGAGGAGAAGGACCTATAGATGTACATCGAAATAGGAGATGATGCAAGGCATATCGAAATCGACATCATTATTGTTACTTTTAAGAGGGAGTTTGGTTCTCCTCTCACATTAAAATATGTCATGTATGTTTCGGGTCTGAAGAAGAATTGAATTTCAGTTTCTATATTGGAGGACTGTGGTTATGATGTGATATTTAGAAAAGGAAAGTATTTCCTTCATCACATAGCCTTAGGATAAGTGAAGTGGATCGGGGTTCGAGTGAAGAACTTATACAGATTAAATGTAGAAGGATGTGCTTCTTTGAGTGAAAAAGTAGAGAAGCTACAAAGCCAAGACATTGGTGAATTATGGCATAGAATAGCGAGTCATACTCACCATTGAGCTTTGAAGATCATGCAACAGTCTTTTACAGGACTTCCCAAGGGTGCACTAGAGTAGAGAGATACATGCAAAGGGTGTACATTGGGGAAGTACACCAAATCCACCTTTCATGATAAGGAAAATCGAGCGCAAACGATCCTTGAAAGAGTTCACTAAGATGTGTGGATCGTTCTCGATAGCCTTCATGGCCAAGCACATATATTATGTAATATTTGTAGATGATTTCTCACGTAAGTGTTTATTTTCTTCATGCAAAAGAAATATTAGACGTTCTATAAATTTTGTGAATTTAAAGCATTTGTTGAGAAATACACTGGTATGAAAGTGAAGTCTCTCAAGAGTGATAATGGTGGAGAATATGTGTAGAATGAATTCAAGAACTTCTGTGCATCAGAAGCCATTCAACAAGAGTTAATAGCACCCCATAATCCTTAACATAATGGGGTTTCTGAAAGGAAGAACAAAATTTTTATGGGAGCTACATGAGCGATGTTACATGATCAAGGCCTACTGTTGCACTTGTGGGATGAAGCATGAAACACAACTGTATATGTGTAGAAAAGGAGTCCTCATCAGATTCTCAGGATGAGTACACCATATGAGGCTTTTTAAGGTAAGAAACTAGATGTGGCACACTTCAGGATCTTTGGTTCATCAGTTTACTATCATGTTACCAAGGATGTGAGGAAAGAGCCAGAGACAACAAATGAGTTGGGCATATTTGTGGAGTACACTGATACACCTCACAACTCTCGGGTGTACCTACCATCTCACAGGATGATAATGGTTTGTAGAGATGTGAAGTTCAATGAAGAGAAGGCCATGAGATGTCCCCTTGAGAGGGAGCTTCAGTTACATGCAAATGAGGAGATTTTAGCTCCAAAGGAAGAACCTCAGGATGATGTGGAGAAGCCACATGTAGAGGAGCAGAGAGTGGAAGCACCCACTCAGGAAAATACTTCTAGATATGGAAGGAAGCACACCAGAGAAGTTGACAGATTGATGCATGATGCTATAGAGAATGTGGCAGCACCCATATCACAGTGCAGACAGAGGAGGTCACCAGATCGGTACACTGGATACATGTCTCTGATGAACGAGAGTGTGGAAATTGAGACATCCTTATTCGAGGAAGAATTGCAAAAAATAGTATGGGTCGATGCCATGGTCAAGGAGTATGACTCCATTGTCATAAAAAATGTTTGGGAAGTCATCCCAAGACCAATAGACAAGTCAGTGGTGAGTTCCAGATGGCTTTACAAGGTAAAGCAAGTGGCATATGGGAGTGTCGAGAAACACAAGGTCATATTTGTTGCTAGAGGGTTCTCTTAGGTGGAGGGAATTGATTACGAGGAGACCTTTGCTCTAGTAGCAAGATACTCTTCAGTTAGATCTATTCTAGCACTTTCAATGCAGATTGAATGGAAAATACATCACATGGATGTTAAGACAACATTCATAAATGAAATGATTGAGGAAGAGGTATACATTGAGAAGGTAGAAGGATTTGAGACCTTCAACAGAGAGTCACATGTGTGTGGACTCAAGCAATTGATGTATGGATTGAAACAAGCACTCCGTGATTATTACACTAGGATTGACAAATATTTCACCTGGTTGGGCTTCACCAAAAGTGAAGCAGATGAGAACCTTTACCATATTGTGGTTGAAGGTAAATTTTTTATTATAGTATTATATTTCAATGATTTAATTCTAACAAGTGATGAGAATCTGGTTAAATCTTGCAAAGAGGATCTTGTAAGAGAATTCGAGATGAAGGACCTAGGGTTCATGCAGTATTTCCTTGGTATGGAAGTATGACAAGGAGATGAGGACTTGTTTGTCTCTCAGGGAAAGTATGCCAATGAGATATTGAAGAAGTTCCACATGGAGAGTAGAAAACCCATGGAGACTCCTCTAGTAGGGAATTGGAGGAAGGAAGATGCTAATTCAGGTGAAGTAGTGGAGGCTACTATTTACAGGAAGCTTGTGGGTTCACTCATGTATTTGGTGAACACATGACCAGGCATATGTTTTGGAGTTAACCAGCTTAGTCAAGCAATGGTTAAGCCAACCAAACTTTATTGGAAGGAAGTTAAACATGTATTGAGATAACTCAAAGGCACCACTCAGTTTGGTTTATCGTACAAAAAGACAAAGGGAGTGAAGCTACAAGGCTTCATAGATGTAGATTGGGTAGGAAGTCCATCTGACAGGAAGAGAACATCAAGGGGAATCTTTAGTATTGGGTCAACAACAATTTCTTAGTATAACATGAAACATAGATCAATTTTACTCAGTTCGGTAGAAGCATAGTACATGGCTGCTAGTCAAGCAACTTATGAAGCTATCTAGATGAGGAAGATCCTTGTTGGGTTATTTGGTTAGCAGATGGATCCTAGAGTGATTTAATGTGAAAACAAGAGTTGTATCAAACTCTATGAGAATCCAATTTTTCATGATCAGTCCAAGCATATCGAAATCCAATATCACCATCTATGAGATTGTGTGTAGAGGAGAATCATGTTGCTCGAGTACATTACTACAGAGGAACATGATGCATACATCTTGACTAAGGCAATATCAAGAGGAAAATTCAAGTTCCATAGAGGTAGGATTTAGGTATCTTATAAATGCAACAAGAAAATCCTAATTTAATTTTTTCCTTGAATTAAATTAGGAATACAATTGTAATTCTACATCACAAAATAATTTGTATGAGTTAACTAATTTAATTTGACTTAGTTGGCTCAGTTAATTCGACTTGAGGGTCTAACTTGAGACATGTAGAGTGTATCCTACATTATAGGAGCCTTGATTGAGTTTATTTTGAGTTGTAATTAATTAATTCAATTTAACTGAGTTAAAGTTAGTTAGAATAGTTCCAATTGATGGAGGAACTAGTAGGAGGTCAGACAGTGGGGTGATGCTTCATGTGTTCAACTAGTTAACTGATGATTCACTCATAAATAACTCATGAATGTCAGATATGAGAGTTACCTAGTTGATATTGGAATTCAAGGGCAACGTACTATGAGTTGTATAATCATTTGAATTGTACAGGTGGTGGATGCAGTTAGAGGAAGGCCTATGAGGATTGCACAATTCATATTGAGAAATTTCCCTAATTAACAAGGGGATAATTCCAAAGGTATCATCACAAGGAAGTATGGACTTGGGAAAGATGAAATTTGGTTAAGTAGTGGCCTAAGCTTGTCTAGAAAGCTGTGAGACAGATAGAGATAATCCAGAGGTTGCTCGGGTTTGAGAAAAGCATCGTAATCTTCTCATATTTTCTGACTAATGCAATATATAGATAACATGCATTTTTAGCTGTGGCTTTCCCCAGGAAATCATTGTGTAATGTGTTGATTGAATTCTTTCTCTTCTATGCTTCAAAATTTTACGATAGTTTAGTTGTTTCCACTGATGAGTAGAGTAGATTCAAGCCTATTATTTTAGTAAATTATAATTAGGAATTTGAATCTACAAGGAATTTCTATAGTCATTAACACATTAAAATATACTCATGAAATCTTCTCTCTTTTTCTTTGGTCCTTTGAATTGGCCCAACCTTATTCTTTTTCTTCTATGTTTTTCATATTCAATATTGTCCAATATGGAAGCTTCAACTACGATCTTCTTCGTTCTTCATCCTTTTTCATTGGATCTTGTACTTGCAAAATATGAACATCATGTCTGTTGTGTTGAGAAATCCTTAGGGAAACATTAGGTAATTTGTTAACTTGCTTTCTCTTTACATGAAAATTATTTGTGATTATGTATTTGCTTCTTTATTAATGTTTATTTTCTCATCATCAAACAATTTCCAAAAACTATGAAGATCACAAAGCAAAGAACACAAAATGTAGGCACTCAACCAAGGAAAAACCCCTCTTCTATGGGAAAACCCAACCAAAATTGTCTTCTTATTTAAGAACCAATTCAAAATGAGACAACCAGGAATAAAAACAAGTCCTCCTCCAACCACCATGTCATCCTTCCAATCAAACTTCTTCAATCAAATCAAAGATGTCCAAGTCACCAAGATTTTCATCAAAGTCAACTCAAGTCAATACAAAACTGCTCCAAACAAGATCTCTGCCTTCCTTCTTGTTTGTGAAATTTTGGCCTACACTTTGAGTCCTACAATTTTGTTTTTTTACCTTAGACCTTCGCACGTGTGGGCAAAGAAGATGACAAATTTAGATATCTACTTCTTCACTTGACTTCTCCTCCTCTTGCAATGAGAGATGCCTTCTTCTCTATTGAATTTGCACCTTTTTCCTTCACTAGAATTGTAGATTGAGTCTTTCTTTAGTGGATATCACAATAGGTAAAATTATTTGCCTATTTATAATCTCCAAGAGTAGTCAAATCCCTTCAATGAGGCCGAATTGAAAGTACAATGAGCCGACTTAGTGGAGGAAGGAAAAACACTTATTTTGACATAAAATAATTTTCTTTCTTTACATAAAAAGCCCAAGAAGGGTCTATTACATGATGACAAGGGATATGACTGAAGACACTAACTTAGAAGCACTCAATGGATTCTTTGACCTAATAACCTAATAAATTGAGCATGAAACCCATGCCTTATAAAAATAATTTTCCTTTGACCTTTACAATAATTTTTCTTTTCTTTTATTTATAAATACATAAAAATTTCATCATGTCATGTGATGGGGATAAGCCGGGTCACCCCAAATGTCTCCCAATACTCCAAGATACTCCATTCAAAATCCCACAGCTCTGTTTCCATCCACATTCTGGAAATTCATAAATTTTATTTGAAATGTGCAGTCAAAACAAAAATTTTGGATTCCTCTTAAACAAGTGCCACAAGAGAAGCCCCAAGGGTTAGCTCAATTGGTCAGAATCAGTGCCTCACCGTTCAGGAGGTCACAGGGTCCATTCTCCCCGAAGCCCTTGGGGTTAGGCCTAGCTAGTGGGCCGCGGGGCTAGATTCCCTTTAGGGTTGATCAACCCAGATTTTTCCGTGGACGTAATCGCCACCCGTTGACCAGGGTGTCAGTGAACCACAAAAAAAAAAAAAAAAAAAAAAAAAAAAAAAGTGCCACAAGAGATTCTTCTCTCCCCTTCTAATCCATTTCAATTGAATGGTACCACCTTGCTCAGCTCGTCGACGTTCGCTCGGGCTACAATCAAATTCGCATGAAAGAAGTAGACATTCCAAAGACTGCTTTCCGAATTCATGAAGGCCATTATGAGTTCCTAGTCATGACATTTGGTCTTTGTAATGCCCCATCCAATTTTCAGAGCCTTATGAACCACTTGCTCAAACCATATTTCAGAAAATTTGTCCTTGTTTTCTTTGATGATGTCCTCATCTACAGTCGCACCTGGGCCACACATCTTCAACATGTAGATTTGCTCTTGTAACTGCTCCACAAGCATAAATTATTTGTCAAGATGTCCAAGTGCTCTTTTGGCATGGAAGAAGTTGAGTATTTGGGCCACATTGTGGGGCGTGAAGGTGTCAAGGTGGACCCCAAAAAGATCCAGGCGATGCAGGATTGGCCTCAACTGAAGACCTTGAAGAGCTTGGCAGGATTTTTGGGTCTCACAGGCTACTATCGCAAATATGTCTGCAATTATGGTTGCATTGCTAGGCCCCTCACTCAAATCCTCAAGAAAAATTCATTCCTTTGGAATGATGAAGCACAACAGGCCTTTACAGCTCTCAAACATGCCATTTGTTCCACTCCAGTCATAACACTACCCGGTTTCACCAAATTTTTTGTGATTGAATGTGATGCTTCTGGTACGGGTATTGGGGCGGTCTTAATCTAGGAAGGTCGACCCTTGGCCTTGACAAGCCAACAACTAAGTGGGAAGAATCTGGGACAATCTACCTACGAGAAGGAGATGATGGCCATCTTACATGCAGTAGATACCTGGCGACCATACTTATTGGGGCGATGTTTCCAAATCCGCACAGACCATCAAAGCCTTAAATATTTTTTGGAGCAACGCTTATCCTCACCACAACAAAATAAATGGCCCGCCAAAATGTTGGGATATGATTATGAGATAATTTACAAGAAAGGGTGCGAAAATATTTTAGTATATGCGTTATCCTGCCAATTTGAGGAGGAAAGTACCCTGTTCACAATTTCCCTTCCCATTCCAGAATGGATTGAAGAGGCTCGCAAGGAATGGTTTCACATCCCTGGCTCTCCCAACTCATTAATCAATTGCAGACGGATCCAAATTCCACAGCGGGCTACTTGTGGTAGGATGATATTCTTCGCTACAAGGACAGAGATGTAATATCACCAACATCCACCCTCAAAAGCTGCATTTTGGCGGAGTTGCACTCATCTACCACTGTAGGACATTCAGGCTTTCAGAAGACATATGCTCGCACTCAAAGATCATTTTTTTGGATAGGCATGAAAAAGGACATTCTTACTTTTGTAGCTGAATGCGACATCTATCAGTGCCACAAAGGTGAAACATGTCAAATCCCTAGGCACATTACAACCATTGCCCATCCTAGCCTCAATCTAGATGGAGGTTTCTATGGATTTCATTACGGGTCTTCCAAAGTCCAAAAACAAGTCAGTCATCATGGTGGTTGTGGACAGACTTTCTAAGTATGCTCATTTTTGTGCCTTACCCCATCTTTTACACTGACTTTGGTCGCTCAATCTTTCATGGATCAGATCTTCAAATTGCATGGCATGCCCACTTCCATTGTGTCTGATCGTGACCCGATCTTCACCAGTAACTTTTGGCAGGAACTCTTCCGGCTACAAGGTACCCAACGACAACTTAGTACTTCCTATCATCCACAAAGTGATGGTCAAACTGAAGCAGTCAACAAATGTCTGGAGACCTATCTTAGGTGTTTCACTTCAGAAAAGCAACATCTCTGGGTACAGTGGTTACCTCTAGCCAAATGGTGGTATAACACCAACTATCATGCCACCACCAAAATGACTCCATATGAAGTAGTTTATGGTCAACTCCTTCCTTCCCCTACTTATTATATCAAGGGATGCTCGAAGGTACAAGAAGTGGATCAACTCCTACAGAACTGCACAACCATGCTGGCCCACCTTAGAGAGAATCTTAATCAAGCCCAAAACCGCATGAAGCAACAGGCAGATCAACATTGCTCAGAACATCAATTTCAAGAAGGGGATCAGGTATTTTTGAGGTTGCAACCATATAAGCAAACATCACTCAAAGACAAGGGTTGTCAGAAATTATATCCAAAATTCTATGGACTGTATCAAGTACTTTAGTGCATTGGAGAAGTCGCTTACAAGCTAGCTTTGCCACCCACTGCAAAAATCCATCCAGTCTTCCATGTCTCATGCCTCAAGAAAGTGATTGGGAACAATTGCAGAATTCAAACCAGTCTACCTGAAATGGATGAAGAAGGGTCAATCTGGCTCCAACATGAATAGGTTCTTGACACACGAGAACGACACCTGTGTGGCTGCACGATTAAGGAAGTCCTTTTCAAGTGGAAAGACACCTCTCTGGATGATGCAACCTGGGAACTAGCCACTATCCTTCAACAGTTTCCACAGCTTCAACCTTGAGGACAAGGCTATTCTTATGGGGGAGGGCATGTTAGGGTCCAACCCTAATCCCCTTATTTATGTAATAGGATCGAGTCATAGTTATAGTTAAGTAAAGAGTCAATAAAGCCCATATTAATAATTGTA
>APFE031029768.1:117953-137282 GCA_000404065.3 Pinus taeda
AAAGGATAGAGACTCCCCTTGAGGAGCATCATGTCTTATTTTGTAATTGAGCTCAGCTCTATTGGAGGTTGCCCCCTCGAAGAGGCAAGTGAACATTGCTTTTTGAATAATAAAATACTTGTTTTTATTTCTCATTGTTCTATGTTCTGGGTATATTTCTTCGCATATTTGGTATTCTGGTATCGTCTTGTAGGTTAAGAGCATAACAGTAACTAGGTTCGGTCTTCGTAATATTATGTCTTCGAGTCAAAGGAAAAAATTATTTTTATCACGTCCCTTTTGGACATTTAAAATAAAGAAAATTGAATTTTTCAAGTATGCTTTTGGTGTCTTCAACTTGCCAAGTCAACCCTCTACATAGATAAGTTGGCTTGCCCAAAGGACATGTATCTTCACGTGAAAAAACAAGTATATCTTGGAATCTATTCTCCATCTTTTGGAAACTAATTCAATGATCATCTGTGGTAGAGAAACTCGAGTTTGTGACATGGAAATATCAAAGAAATTCCTTTGAAGTAAAGTGAGCTTCTTATGGAATCTTATGTTTGTGATAATGCAAATTCTAGTGGCACCTTTTCTGCGTAACATGTGAGTTTTGTAGTCTCCATGGCATACAAATTTTAGTGGCACCTTTTCTATATGACATATGATTTCTGTAATATTTGTGGCATACGAATTTCACTGGCACCTTCTCTCTGTGACATGTGAGTTTTATAATCTCCATGTCCTACGAATTTCAATGGCACCTTCCCTCTGTGATATGCGAGTTTCTTGAGTAATACTTCTGTGATCATCCTTCTGAGGATCTGAGTTTTCTGTGGCATTATACCTCTATGGATTAGAGATTTCTGAGAGATTATATTTATGTAGATTTGTGCTACCTGAGTTATCATTTCTTCTATGTTTATTCAAACCTCTTTTTCTGTGTGACGTGGTATCTAAGGACAAACATGTGGAAAACTTGTTGACTATCTTATATAAAATCAAGGAAGAGTTTGAAGGGTTGACTTGGCAGAGTTTTAAGGCTTGACTTGATTAGTTTCACTTGGATTTCTCTTGTTGATAAAGAATATATAAGGAAATGATTATCAAGTTTTTCCCTTGTGGGTTCTTCCCTAGCCTCTGGCCTAACCTTTGGAATATATTGCCTTTTGTGAATTGTATTTGTATAATTGCTTGATGACCTAATGAATGAAGTAATGGCTAAATGAAAGACATATAAATAAACAGTCACAAGTAATTATCATGATTAAAAATTCTATCTTTCAATCGAATTTCAACAAGGTTTATATAAAGAAGTCACCATCCATTGAAGGACATGGGACTCTAGTTTTTGTATCTTCTTATTCTCAAAGATTCATAAAAAATTCTTGAATCGCAAAGTTTTATTAATTGTACCTTTCAATCCACCTCATTCTTCATCAATCATCTTGGTTTTCTCTGGCTTCCTCTTAACCACATCTTTGGTTTTTGTGCTACCCTCAACCATTACATCCTTAAGGTTTTTGAATTGGTTTGCCCTAAACCATTATAATTAACTAATGGTTTTTGGATTACAATGAACCAGCCATTACACCAAGTGGATTTTATTTGACCATTAATTGTCATTTGTCATGAAAAGTGGTTTTTGGTTTACCACAAACAATTAATAATCATAATTATGGGGTCATACTTGCGTTATCAAGGGTTAACAATTCCATCATTATTTGATTTAGGCAGATGTTAAAACTTTTATCATGCATGCTCATTTAACACTAACCCAATGATTTTTTCAGGGGCAAAATTTTGCCAATTTGCTATTTCTCAGACATTTTCTTAAAAAAATTCATCAATTTGGTTAAAAATCTGGCTATTTTTTACACATATATGATTAAATTGATAATATTCACAAGCTTTGACAGTAAATTTTATTTTTATTTTTATTTATTTTTCTGTGGTTCACAAAACCCGGAGATTGGTGATAGCTACGTCCACAGAATATTTGTGTTAGGAAGATCCACTATAAGGGATCACTACCCACTAGCTCAACCATAGATCTTGACCTCGAGAGTGTCGAGAGAATTGAATCCACGACCTCTCAATATCAAAGATGCTTCAATAATGGGGACTCGACCAATTGAGCTAACCCTTGGGGCTAGTATCGATAGTAAATTATGTGCGTTTTATTGAGTATTCAACTACATTCTATATGTATGATTTTTTGAAAGCAGAATAGTCCCCTAGTATATTATATATAGGCATAATATTTGAATTCTTAAAACATACCATGAACTAATCTATCCCTTTAAAGAGATATGGCCATAACCATCTTCTTTTGCATCATTTAAATAACATTGTGAAAGGGGTATCATCATATTTCTTAGGGATTTAATTTTTGATGGATTCATTTCAATTTTTGAACCAATAATATTATTCTTACTAGTGATTCTTACTTTTCTTGCTTTGTTTTTTATTCATCCAATTCATTCTATTTCATGTTGGACTTTAAATCTTTTATGTTTTGAGTGTAAATAATCACACAAAAATAAGCAAGGAACATGGAAAGTTCATTCAAGAAATCCTTGAAGGGAAAATCTATTCTATTGTTCTATTTTTCATGTGCATTTCTATTGTACAATAAGTTCCTGTATATATCTTGAGGTGACTCGTAATTATATATTCAATTCAACTATATGTATAACTATCTTCAATAAATTCATGTTTTTTTATTATACAATAAATTCCTTTATATATCTTTAGATGACGATAACAAATATGCCATAATAATATTTCAATTCAATTATATGTGATTATCTCTCCTACTTTGTCAAAGTCCACTATGTGTAACTATCTTCAATGATCTATCAAAGTCCATCGCTCATCGTTTTTGTACTCATCATTGCTTCATACGTAGAGTTTTGTGCATGGTTTACTTCATTAACTTATTCATTAAACATTATAAAATATTTTTTTTAGTTTTTTCCAAAGATCTGGTAAATATGTTCATAAATTAGTTTTGTTTATTTAATTTGGCAGTTTAATCTTTTTTAGTTGTTGGACACCTAATCCGTAAAGCTTGGTATAAAGGAAGTTGTTAGACACCTAATTCATAAAGATTGGTACAAAGCAATTTCAATGGGTCAAAATTACATGTATTAATATTTACATATTGTTAATAAATTCTATGATTTACTTAAAACTTGTCTATTATTTGTGTGATTAACATAGTATCAAAACAGACATATCCCCTACTTAAATTTGAACCACCTGTGTGTTACCTTGAGCACTAGTTTTGTGGTTTTCCTTTGGCCTAGGCATTGCTCCTTATACAAATAGCTAATATTTATGGGTACTCTGCCATTCCGGCTAATTTTGAGCAATTATTCTGTCACTGTTTCTTCTGTGGATTTGTCCATAGACTGTCTCCTGCCAAGAACAATTTTTGATATTTATGTGGTTGTCTACACCTCATTGAGGGTTTTTGTATCATTATCCATCCCCTCGGGTCTGATGTCTGAAAACAATTCGGTATGCTCATTTCCTTGTTTTCTAGGGCCAAAGAAATGTTCTCTTCCCTTCTTAGTCTTTCATCCCATATCCATGATGACCAACTGGGGTGTGAAGAAAGGAAACAACAAATCATTTCCTGGATTTTGGACTTGACTATATCTTCTTATGCTTTCTCTCATGAAACAAACCATCAGGTGCTCGAAACACTTATCAATTATTTTCTTAAAAGTTATGCCCCAAGATACACATTACGCTATCCCCTAGAGTGCTATGATTCTTCTTGCAACAGATTTTCCAGGCACACAATTTAAACATAGGAGAATTAAGCTTGTCAAACATCCAGTGATAGAGAGGTTTCTTGATTACGATTGCTAGGATATTATCTGCATTCAACACACATTTTTTGAATTCGTCTATGCCGAAAGTTCCACCACTGCATTAAATTGCAGTGGTGCAATTATGGGGTTTTTTAACTGCAGATAATCCTACTAGTGGGAGGAGAGTTCTCACAAGATTTATATCGCTGTAAAGAGTTGTCACAATATTTGTATCACTGTAAAGGGACAGGCTTGATGTTTTTTTTTGTTTGAAGTATTTTCACTCTGAATTTGTGGGTGAGTTCTTGACCTTCCTTTGATGCTTCTAAAGAGCGCAATTTTTGGGATTTGGTGAGATTAAATTTCATCTCTCTTGAAAATAAATTCTGAAACCATTTGCCAACTTGCTTACCCTAAAAAATGATTTTAGATTTGGTTAGCTATTATTTTAATGTTTTTGTTTTGATATGAAGAGGCATTCAAAACAATGTTACAATTGAAATAAGTTGAGTAGTTTGACCTAGATCTTGAAGCAACCCTTCTAAAGGACTTGGACTTGGGATGACTGTATTCAAATCTTCTTACTGCATTTGTGGGATGTGTTATTATATATGGGAAAATTTTTTTTAGTATGTTGAGTGTGGATACCAAGTGCATGTAGGAGGATTAGATTTTATTGCTGAGGGGATTGCATTTGAAAACTTATTAACTTATTGTTAGTAGAGTAACATGATCCATAGATGCATTGTACCTTTACTTGTTGAATTGCTTCTATCTTTGTATGTTTACGGGTGCATTTTTGGATGAAATTGACACCTTTCATTTGCTGAGCTTGAGATGTGAATAAAATGACCAATATTACTGAATTATTAGAGTTTCTAAATAATTTAATACACCCACTGTTCATGATACACTCAAAATTGGGAAGGCCACTCTCTCCAATATTCAAACCTATGTACATGATGCTCATGAAAATATTTAGTTTCTTGAGCTTGAATCTTAACTCCAATGAGATGAAATTGTAAAGGAGTCATCATTTTGAAGTGGTTCTTGTTTAGAACAATTCACCTTTTGACTTTGAACAAAATATTATTAGCAACCAACACCTAATTAGATAAGTGAGGCCGTTTCAGGAGCATATTCACACGAAGATGCAAAGGCTCAAGTTACACTTCCCAAGCCCATCATTAGACCTTGGGATGAACTTATTAGCAATAAGAACAAAACACGTATTAGATATGACAAGGATGTATCATTTCACATTCTGGACTATTTTAAACCCATCAAGTTTCAGAGTGCTAGGTTCCTTCAAGACAAATTAACTTCACCTAGTCCTCTTCCACAACCACTTAGTCAAAGTGTTAAATGACAACATTGTGATTGGGCTGGCTATGTGAAATATCAATGTTTTGATTTTTCACCCTTGTGAGATTTGTGTTAACCACACCCATCGTTCAAACAAATGTTCTAGAAACAAGACTCCTGCAAGAGAAAAGATTCACCTTGGATGGATCACTTCTTAGCAATGACCTTCAATTGTTAAGAAGATATATCAGTCATACTTCAAAGTTAATTCTCGAGTATTGAAACATCTTGTAGTGGACATTTCTTCATCTTATCACCTTGTATTTGACACAGGGGGAATTGATGGTCAAATACCAAATTCGATGATATGTCAAACAAGATTGAGCCACAACTTGAACTAGAGCCAACTGCTAAAGCCTAGAGCTAGAGTTAGCCATAGCCAGATTCAAAGTTCTAGCAAGAGATAGATTCATGCTCAATGAGCATGTTTTTGGTTGGTGGTCTGCCTTAAAAAACCATCAACAAAATACTTCAAAATTTTCTACATCATTTTGTGGTAATATTTAAACCATCATCAGGGAGCACTTCCACTTCACAAAAGACTTCAACTTCTAACTAGATTTGGAACTGTTCTAGGAACTAATTCAAGCTTTAGTTTTAGAGTTGGTGGTCAACCTTAAACTACCACTAATAGAGATCTCTATTTCTTCTACTTCATTTGGTTTATGGTCTTCCTTAAACCACCATTTTAGAGAGAACATCTAGCCATTGGTTGCCATGCACTTTTGTTTTTCATATCTCTTCTTGGACTCATATGCACCCCTTTGGATTAAGGGTGGGAATGTTGGACACCTAATCCATAAGGGTTGGTGTGGAGGAATTCCAATAGTCATGGAATTCCAAGAGACCTCTTGGAAGATGAAAACCAAGGGTTAAAATTACATGCATTAATACATGCATCTTGTTAATAGAATGAATCCCATGATTTACCTAATTCTATATATTAATTATGTGTGATTAACACTAGTTATCATAGAATAATCATGTATCCTTGTTTTTTTGACGCTAACATTTTTACAACCTTCAACTAGATAATTTTACAAGTTTTCATTGCCATTATCTTATGCTATATGTTATATTCATGAAATAGCCATGTTTACTAATTTCTTTTTTGTTGATGGAGATACACCCTTGTTAAGGCTTAATGTGGCCCATGCTAATTACTTTACATCACCTATTTATCATTCCCTATTTGATTCTATAAAATATGTTAGCATGTAATATCATAACCCAAGTGATTCCATCTCAAAATTCTTTACTTCATTAACTAAATCATCTTCACATCTTGTAGTTGATCCAGGTGGATCTTCAGACACAATGTCATGAAAAAGCTCAAAATTTAAATTGGTAGAAAGGCAAATATCTTGACATCAGATCAAATTTCTCGTCGCCATGATTCCAACGGTGTGAACGACACTCCAATCTGAGTCCGGATGATGAAGTTGTCGCCAAAAGACTCTGCCTTTGTTCCTTTGGAAAATGAGGCATTTTCTCTAAAAAATGGACTTAAAGCCTTTAAAAGGCAAATCACAATCGGAGAAGTCAAAAGGAGGGCTTAAGGCAAGGGCAGCGGAACCCTTGATTAGCGATCTCCGACTAATCGCAATCGGGGGCAAGCGATGGCCGATCTCGAGACTTAAGACATGCGATTAACGATCGGATCGGCATCGGCGATCAACGAAGAACCCCGAGCTGCAGCAATTGCGATATGTCGACAAGGCCGATAGCGATACACCGATATCGGTGATCGGCGATCGACGATCCCTGTGACAGGGCCATTGAACAACGCGATAAAGGGCCGGACCCGATGGGTTTATAAGCCTGATTTCATATATTCGAGGTCCAGTTAAAAGACTTTTGGTCGAATTTTCTTATATTTCTATGTATTATCGCTTGGAACGAAAAAGAGCTATTTTAAAGGTTTTGTTGCACCTGCTGATCCTTCCATTCAACAACTTCTATTATAATCAATTCAACCTCTAATTTAAGCTCGCCTGTAACCAAAAGCAATGATATGAAGCCCAATGCACACAAAAAGTGCAAGGGGAGAGGATTTTTGGCATGCTGTTCGAGGCAGAGCTTACAGGAGGGGCGAAAGTTCATTTTGTCTGAATTGGACAAATTTTATATGGTTTCTGCCCTTCTCGACACCATGATCGCAGTGGTGCTATCTGTTTCTCCATCTGAGTTCTCTATTTCTTAGCCATTTTCTAGAATGGAGGTATAAGCCTCCTTTTATGTAACTGATGATTGTATTCTCTTCTTTTCATGCCATTTAATGAATGAAGGCCTCCCCATTGATCGAGCAGGGCCCGGAGACGTAGTCCAAGTTGGATGAACTCTGTTTTCAAGTGTTGTTGTCTTCTTTTCATGCCTTATGTGTTTCTTCTTCTTCTCTCATGTGCACATTAAATTTCTATGTTAAGCTGCAATTTCTACATGTGATTCTTTTAATGCATCTATAAGCAAAAGATCCCTGGTTCAAGTGGTATCAGAGCAGGTATTTTTAGATGTGAATTGCATGTTTGTATGCTAACAAGAAACAAGCTCCAAAGAGGTGAAGGGGAACTAGAGCCTTTCGATCCCGATGCAGGGTGTGCACATTGAAGGAGAAACATGGCAGAGGAAGAGGCTCTTCTTGAAGAGGAGTGCAATTTCCACAAGACCTTCTATTCAATGGCAAAGAATGTTGGTTAGTTGGTTTTAAGGCTGGAGAGAGCAGAAGGAAGAAATCCAGAAGAACAAGGTTCAACACATGGAAATGGTGGAGAATAACCCCCTCCTTCTCCTTCCACGGGTGAAAGTTCTTCTTCCTCTCACCACCATAATCATAGAAATCCCAGGGATGCATCTAAGAAGCCTTTCTTTAATTAGATGTTAAATTTGATCTTCCCATGTTTAATGGTGAAAGTAATACAGAAAATATTAGTAATTGGATTAGGAAGATTGAGATCTACTGAAGTATTCTGCAGGTCGTGGAGGATGAGGAAAAGATTCAGCTGGCCTCTATACCGCTGAGTAGCACTGCTCTCATTTGGTGGGAGAGAAAATTGCAGAGCAGTAAGAATGTGGGTAGCCTCTTTTCCTCATGGCCTGATTTTATTTCTATGTTAAAGGGACAATTTTATCCCTTGGGTTACAAGCAAAAGGCTTTAATGAATTGGCAGTATTTAAGGCAAGGCAAAGGTCAGGATTTTCAGAGTTTTACAAAGGAGTTTAGAAAGCAAGCACTTAATTTGGGTATTGCACTTGATACACCTAAAGTAGTAACTAAGTACATTGGATTGCTACATAGTTACATTAGGCATTCAGTATTGTTGTTTGAACAAACCACTATTGACTCAACCAGCGTAAAGGCAATTCATATTGAGAACAGGGGCAAAAATGAAAGAGATGATCATTCCAGAAAACCACCGTTCAAACCTCCCAATGGAAAATATAAAGCGAAATGGAAAGGAAAGGAGAAGAAAACGACAGCAGCCAAAGAAGGAGAAAGGCCGTATTGTAATCATTGGAAAAAGGAAGGTCACAATGAAGATCACTGTTGGAAACAACACCCAGAAAAGAGACTTAAGAAGTATGGAGAAAAGGCAAGTAGAAGATAGTAGCGACTGCGTAGCGAGACCTTGGATCTGATTAAGGAGATGAAGTATTGATCATAGCAGCAGGAACAAAAGGTACTCTTACACCTCATGTTAATTCTGAATCGCATGAAGGCACTAGTTCTGTAAATGAGTCCCTTCCTAATGATTGAAAGAGAATTGAACTGTTTCATATCAGAGTTGTCATAAATCATACTAAAGTAGAAACTTTGTTTGATACCAGATCCCAAGCAAACTTCATTGCAGAATCCTTGGTAAAGAAACTTGGCTTAGAAACAAAACTACATCTAAAACCTTACCTGCTTGGATGGATACATGATAAGGCAAAACTGAATGTAAGAAAGTAGTGTAAAGTAAAATTTGTAATCGCTTCTAAGCTAGCGGATGAAGTAGAACTAGATGTGATCCCGTTGGATATTTGTGGCATGGTGTTAGGGAGTCTGTATCTATATGATAGAAAGGAAGTATTTTTCCATCATGAACAAAAATATCAAATCATAAAAGATGGGGTAGAATATATTGTAAGGGCTCATCAAACTAAAATCAATGCCAACCTTGTAAGTGCATGACAAATGAAGAGGTTGGTAAATTCCAGTATTGCATGCTTATGGTTGTAAGGGAAAAAGATGCAGAATTAGTTGACGCTTTCCAGGGTTGTGATCAGGAACATAAACAAGAATTATGTGAATTAATTTCTAATTATGATGAGATGTTTGAGGAACCAAAGGTATTTCCTCCGAAGAGGGAAATCCAACACAAGATCCATTTGTAGCATGATGCTCCTTTACCAAATATTGGCATGTACAGGATGTCGACCATTGAGATGGAGGAAATAAAAAAGCAGGTGCAGGAATTGCCGGACCAAGGGGTCATCAGGCCGAGAAATTCTCCGTGTGGCTCATCGACTGTCTTAGTGCCAAAGAAAGATGACACATGGAGGATGTGTGTGGATTACCCCGCACTAAACAAAATCACGGTGAAAAATCGTTACCCTCTTCCACACATAGATGATTTATTAGATCAGTTAAAGAATGTTGTTTATTTCACCAAATTGGATTTGCGTAGTGGTTATCACCAGGTCCGAATTGCAGAGCAGGATGTGTGGAAAACTGCCTTTAAGACCAAATAGGGGCTGTTCGAATGGATGGTGATGCCATTCAGACTTTACAACACTCCAGCCACTTTCATGAGGGTCATGAATGATCTATTTCGGCCTTTCATTGATGAATTTGTTCTTGTATATTTAGATTATATACTTGTCTTTAGTAAAAGTTGGAATGAACATGTGTGTCATGTGAAGAAAGTGCTTAATGTATTGAAAAAAGAAAAACTCTATGTAAAGTTTTCAAAGTGTGAGTTCGGGAAAACCTCTTTGGGTTACCTAGGTCATATTGTTGGTCATGGTCAATTAAAAATTGATCCCTCTAAACTTGAAGCAATTGTAAATTGGCCTAAGCTTACTAGTGTAATCGAGGTCTGTAGCTTTTTAGGTGCAGTCCAGTATTGGAGGAGATTTATTGCCAATTTTTTTGTTATTGCAGCACCTTTGCACACATTGACAAGTGTGAAACAAGTCTTCTAATGGGGAGGAAGACAATAGAAGTCCTTCGAAACATTGAAGGAAAAGATCAGCACCCCACCAGTCTTAGCCTTACTAGATCTCCAACAGCCATTCGAGATCGAAACCGATGCCAGTGGATATGCCATTGGAGCTATACTGATGTAGCAAAAGAAGCCAATATGTTACCATTCTGAGAAGTTTTCTCAGGCTGTGATAAACTATCCCACTTATGACAAGGAGCTTTATGCCTTGGTGCAGAGTGTTGAAAAGTGGAAACACTACCTGATCGGCAAGGAGACCATCATCCATACAGATCATTAGCCCTTGTAGTACCTTCAATCACAAAACAAGTTGCAACAATCTCGTCATTTCAGGTGGATGGGTTTTCTTCAACAATTTCATCTGGTAATAAAGTATAAGAAGGGCACTAGCAATAAAGTGGCCGATATGCTATCTCGCCCTCCTATTTCTGCTTCTGTTATTTTGCATAATGCTTCATTGTCTTTTGAGAGTTATGCTGAACAATATGCTAACACTGATGACTTTAAGGAAATTTATGAAAAACTAACCCATGGTTCACTGGTGGACAACTATCACTTGCAGGGGAAACTGTTGTATCACCTTGGCAAATTGTGTATTCCCACAGGGGAAAGAGTACATCTAATTCGAGAGGCCCACACCTCTCTTGTGTCTGGACACTTTGGTGTCGAAAAGACTTTATGTCATGTACAAAGATTTTGTTTTTGGCCTCATATGAAGAACATTGTGACTCGCTATGTAAAGGGTTTTGTGGTGTGTTCTGTTTCAAAGCCCTCTAATAGAAAACTCGGGCTCATTACACCACTCCCTATTTCGAGTCATCCATGGGAAAGTGTGTTGATGGAATTTGTAGGAGGTTTTCCTTTGTCTAGAAAGAGTCACAACTATTTGTATGTCGTCGTTGACCGTTTTAGTAAGATGTGTATTTTAATGCCTTGTAAAAAGAAGATCACTGCAGAGTAGACTGCTTATCTTTTCTTTCAGCATGTTTGGGTCCATTTTGGGCTGCCCACATCGATTGTGTTAGAATATGACTCTCACTTTCTCGGAGAGTTTTGGACCAACTTGTGGAAGATGATGGACACCAAGTTGAAAATAAGCACAACATTTCATCCACAGACTGACGGACAAACAAAGGTTGTCAACTGCACCGTGGTACACTTGTTACGAGGCTATTGTGGGAAGCATCCTAAGTTGTGGGATGAGGATCTTCCATATGTGCATCATTCCTACAACCGAGTAGTGCACTCATCTACGCAACATTCACCATTTGAGACATGTTTTGGTTACCTGCCAAAGGACCCTTTTGATATGGTTTTTGGAAGGGAAGATGACTCCAGTGGACATAATGACAGGGACAAAGCTTAGCAGTTCATTCAACGGATCCAGTTGATTCACCAAGCAGTACAAGAGCAGTTGGAGAAAAGTCAAGCCCGTTACAAGGCTCGACATGAAAAACACCGAGTCGACCATCAATTCCAAGTGGACGACAAAGTGTGGTCCATATTAGCAAGGACATGATGAAGGGAGAAGGGAAGAAGTTGTGAACAATCCAGTATGGTCCATTCACCATTTTGGAGAAGATTGGAAACAATGCCTTTCGTCTTGATTTGCTGATATATATGCAGATGTACTTAGTAGTGAATGTGGAGAACTTAAAGCTGTATGAGGCACCATTGATTATGGATACCGAGGAGGTAGGCATAGTTCCTACAGTTGATGATTTTGCACCAGAGTATGTCGATGAGTTACCTGAAGACATCATCCTTAACAAAAGAACCATGACTTCATGGCGAGGAGATGTGGAATACCTTCGAGTTGGTTTCAAGGGGATGCACCCCAACAAGGAAAAATGGCTAGAGAAGGAAAGAGTGAGGGAACAATTCCCTCACTTGCCAATTGACTAATAAAGCTTTTGGTAGTCCAAAAGCTCCTCAATGGGGAGGATTGATCTAGGTGGATCTTCAGACACAATGGCATGGAAAAGCTCAAAATTTAAAGTGGCAGAAAGGCAAGTATCTTGACATCAGACCAAAGTGCTTGTCGCCCTGATTTTAATGGTGCGAACAACACTCCAATCCGAGTCCGGATGATGAAGTTATCACCAAAAGACTCTGCCTTTGTTCCTTTGGAAAATGAGGCATTTTATCTAAAAAAATGTACTTAAAGCCTTTAAAAGGCAAATCGCAATCATAGAAGTCAAAAGGCGGGCTTAAGGCAAGGGCAACGGAACCTCCGATTAGCAATCTCCGACTAATCACAATCTGGGGCAAGTGATGGCCGATCTCGGGATTTAAGACATGCGATTAGTGATTGTGATCGACGACTAGAGGAGCGATTGGATCGACATCGATGATCAGCGAAGAACCCTGGGCTGCAGCAATTGCGATATGCGAACAAGGCCGATAGCAATACGCCGATATCAGTGATCAACGATCAGTGATATCGGCGATCCTCGCGACAGGGCCATTGAACATCGTGATAGCGATTTGCGATAAAGGGCCGGACTCGATGGGTTTCTAAGCCCAATTTCATATATTTGAAGTTTGGTTAAAATGCTTTTGGTCGGATTTTCTTATGTTTCTGTGTATTATTGCTTGGAATGAAAAAGAGTTATTTTAAAGGTTTTGTTGCGCCCGCCGATCCTTCCATTCAATGACTTCTATTATAATCAATCCGACCTTTGATTTAAGCACGCCTGTAACCAAAAGCAATGATATAAAGCCCAATGCACGTAGAAAGTGCAAGGGGAGAGGATTTTTGCATGTAGTTCAAGGTAGAGCTTACAAGAGGGGTGAAAGTTCATTTTGTCTAAATTGGACAAATTTTATATGGTTTCTGCCCTTCTCAATGCCACGAATGCAGTGGTGATATATGTTTCTCCATCTAAGTTCTCCATTTCTTAGCCATTTTCCAGAATGGAGGTATAAGCCTCCTTTAATGTAACTGATGATTGTATTCTCTTCTTTTCATGCCATTTAATGAATGAAGGCCTCCCCATTGATCGAGCAAGGCCTGGAGATGTAGTCCAAGTTGGACAAAATCCGTTATCAAGTCTTGTTGTCTTCTTTTAATGACTTATGTGTTTCTTCTTCTTCTCTCATGTGCACACTAAATTTCTATGTTAAGATGCAATTTCTACATGCGATTCTTTTAATGCATTCATAAGCAAAAGATCCCTAGATCAGTAGCTATAGGATCATCAACATACAATATCACTATCTCAAATTCCTTTATTTTGCTTTGGATATATAGTTTGGATCAAAGGTGATCCTTCAAACTCACATATTTGTAATAACCATCAATTATTTTGTTTGAAGCATAGGGACCAACTTGTTTCAAACCATACAAATACTTATTCAAATTATGTAACAAGAATTATTTTCCATTTAGTTTAATATACTGTAAAAATATTATTACAAGACACTGTATACAAAGGCACTTATGACATTTACTTGAGGCACCTTCCACCTAAATTGAGTGGCCAATGCAACTCCCACTCTACTTATTCCTATCTTAATAGTTGTATAAAATTTTGTTGAGTCATAATCGATCCCCTCATGCAAATCCCTTTGCTGATAACTTTGGATTTTTTTTTTTTTTGAATTTAAATTATATTGCCTCAAAATGTCTTAATAAAAATAAGAAGCTATCATTGTTCATACTATGTTTGATAATAATCTGCCTCAAGGGAAATCACATCTGTTTATCTTAGATGAGAATTAAGTAAATACAAAATGATAAAGGTTAACACTAAGAAATTTATGACTACTAACATAGACTGAACTATAGAAAGTAAAATACAATTTCCAATTGGTGAAAGACAACATTAGGAATCATATGAAGTAACTGAGACTAGGTCTTGAGAGATTGTTCTAGCTAGTGCAAGGGGTTTTAGTTCACATTGTAGATGGCTTTCAAGGTGAGCAAGACGAGAATCCAAACTAGCAAGACATCATCATTGGTAACATTGCACACGCTTAATTTCATTAAGAGAAGAGATTATATCGTTGCGATATTCATGTTTCTCTTTCAGGACCCTAGCCATGAGTGCTTTGATTTTACAATGAAGGGTGACAGAGTTTAGGTATTGGCTTTGAATTCCCCTGATGTGTCCCTGGTTAGGAACCCAATTGGCTACCTCAACTTGAATTTATGAATCTGAGTAATTTTGTTGGTCATTGATGGTCAAGGCTTCAAGCTCCCAAATTTCCTCTTGAATTTCTTGAGGAATGGAAAATTGAAAAATCGTTGTTGCATCTTGGGCTTGGACTTTGGCTTACGGTTGCCCTTGAGGACCCCTTCCCCCAAAACCTCGGTAGTAGTGCATCCACTATTTGGGCATATTGCACAAGAGAAACAATGGCCAAGATAAAATTTTCACCAACAACACCCAAAAACTCAAGGGGTTGGAAATGAAAAGACCAAATAAAAGTAAAACATAGGAAACCCTGGATTTCTAGAGAGGCTTGTGATGGATTCTAATGGGAAAAAAATGATGACGGAGGGTAGATAATAGACGCCTAGTAGATTCTTACAACCATTATGAGTCAAGAACATTTAATCAATAGTTCACCCCCACTGAGATTAGAACATTATAGGTCAACACCCACCAAATAAAAAGAAAAACCAATGAAGGGATTTGCAAAATCAAAGGAATTGGACATAAAGAGAATTACCCAATGCTTACCGACTTGTCAGACCTGAATTTGTGAAGGCGTGATAGCTAGTTAATGGATGTTTCCTATAACTCTTGTAATGCCTATCTTTGTGGTAGTCGTCAACACCCTAGGATATGCATCCACTGCATGCTCTAGAATTTTCCCCTTGCCATAGCTCAGTGACCAATGCATGAGTTGAATAACATCAATCCATAAAGATAGGTATCCTAAAATTCCAATGCATTTCCATCCATGGCCCTAAAAAAATTCCGTCGGTTGAACCAGAGAGGAAGCTCACAATTTATACCATATCCATGCTTCTTTTTCACTAAACGCAAGCCCTCCACTATCTATCGCCCAAAGGAATTGTCCCACTTATGGTGGAGGTGAAGCCTAAACATAGTAAAAAATCCAAAGAGTAATATCTCTCATCCCAAAGCGCTCGACCAAAGAGTTTTGTCATAAGGATGAATTGCGGTAAGTATTGTTTGCATGTGTGTTGCATGGGCATGGTTGGTCATGCCACCCCCCCTCTTATATGCGATGAGAGGTGGTGGGGTGGCGGGCTTGCGCCCCCCTCCCCCCAATGTTCTGACTTCCCACACCCCAATCGGGGATGCTAATAACCTTGCCTTATAGTTGTTTACAAAGGCATTTACTTTGGAATTTATAATGAATTAATTTCTTAGTGCATCATTTTATCTATCTTCAACTTCATGTTCCTCATCAAGCGATCCAAGATTTTGTTAAAACAAGGTCATCGATTTTATATTATCATCTTGACATTTTTCTTGTTTATTTATTCGAAAACACGCATTATCCTTTCTTCCTTCACTTTTTGAGGTATTTTGTGCTTAACTTTTCAACTACACTTTTAGCCACTTAATCCGTTTGATCTCAAATTAATCATTAGAATTAAAATCAGACTTTTCTAAGTAAATATAATTTTTTATTAAGTTATTTTTGTCATGGTCTCAATGTAACAAACTATGTCCCTTATATTAACACAAGACCAAGGAACATATATTTGTTGTTACTTATCTATATTTCTCCCATTTCCAATTTGTGCATATTTTCCTTAAGGACACAACAGAAGGGAAACAATGTACATGATGATTTTCTTACTACCAAACGTCTATTATCATATCTTTGATTATATTTGTTGGAATTCCATTTAGAAGATACACAATAATATGAACTACCTTTCCCTAAAACTTATTTGAAATATTTTTATTTGAGTGAGAAAGATTTGACAATTAGTAATTATGCCACTAGAGGTTTTTGAAAGCAAATTGTGTGAAGCTTTTGAAATTCTCAACGCTTCAAGTGAACATTCCACCCATCATTGAAGACAAATCAAGTTATAATAATAATGAAAAGGTATATGGGTGAAATTAGAGATAACTATTAGAAAAAAATGTTGTCAATTAAAATTAATTTCTCAATAATTATTAATAAAAATATATATATTTATTGAATTATATCATTAAGATGAGGAAAAAATGAATATCATGGAGTAAACTAAGTTAATTAATGTAAAATTTATCCCAAAAAGGAATGATATTTAAGTTAAAATATTAAATAAATTAGAAATAAAATATAATAAAGATGTTAAAGTTAAATATAAGAAAAATCAAGGGCTTAAGAATAAATTATAATAATAATTTTTTACATAAATGTTTATCTTTCAACACATATTTCTTGACCTCTTTATTATGTTTGTAATCATGTGACTCCATTTTGTTGTTGTGCAAGTAGGGGAATTGTAAGATGTCATTTAATTCTTTACGTTTCCATTATTTTTGAAATTATTCTTAATATATATTTTCTTTCTTTATGCATTTTAATTAATTTATATATGATTTAAAAATCATCATTATGCAATTTGGCATCTATTTTAGTATTTTTTAGTGGAAAAATTGGAGCTAATGGTTTATATGGCAATTTTAGAGGCATGTATTACTTAGGTGATTTAGGGAATAGAAACTTTTGAAGAACATTTGGGGCATTATATGACCACTTTTGGGGTGAAAAAATTGTAGGCATGTCTCTCAATATCCCAATATTTTTCTACATGTTAAGAGCTTTCTAATGAGTGCAATAACACTTCAATTGGAGTTCTTATGAAGAACTTATGTCTCTTGTAAGTTAACCTATACTATTGACCACTATGGTATTGCGTGGTTGCCACATTAACCCCCATTACTCACACACATGGAACTAGTCGCATGTGAACTCCAAGAAGATTCTAGGGTCCAAAACCCTGGCCCTAATTGAAGTTGAGGCGTGCAAATAACCAAACCCTAACCTTATATAGCTATTAGACATGCTAAACATTAGACTATTAGGAAAGGAACATGTTCCATTCTTGTTGGATTGATTTAGTATTCCCAAATTGAGTAAAACAAGGGAGTGGGATATTATGGTAGAACATATAAAGTTAAAGACCTTGTGGAAGCCATTCAAGTCACAGTGTTATTAACAAATCCATAATCGGTTAACCTTTCTTTGTATTTTCATATCATATATGAGAATAAAAGAGCATGTAAAATCCTCATCTTCTATTTGAGCTTCCCATATTTGGTTTTCCAAGGTATTTCTTATGTTCATTGTGTGGATAGTGTTATATTTTCTTTAACATATTTTATTCTAGTCTCAAATTGGTTTGGTAATTTGAGCTCTAGGTGAGTTGTAGGTTTTAACCCCATACAAAAATTACCTACATATGAATTCTAAAAAATAGAAAATAAACAAAGGCGGGAGCATAACACATAAAACAAATAAACACAGAGGTTTTCCCATTGATCCCAAAATCGGGACTACTAGATTGAATTTTAATTATGTTCCTTTCAATGTTAAAATACATATATATACATGCCGAAGCATCCAATACCATGGACCGAAAACCATCGCGCCCAAAACCATGTGCGAAAACCATGCACAAAACCATAAGTAGGTCCGCCCACCTAATATAGGGTCCAATTTTTTTTCCTCGAGGCATTGCCTCAGACCCCGTAGAAGAGGGCTAACTGCCCCCCTCAAACCCCTCGTATAGGGGGGACTGTCGCCCACCTGTGACCCCCCCGCTGCGCAGTCGGCGCAACAATGTGGGGGCTTCGCCCCCCCAACCCACCTGTTAAACTAGGGAAGCTGTTCGTGGAAAGCATATAACACAACCCAACATGATTATTATTAAATATTAATCTTAGGCAAAACACTGCATAACAAAAAATTTGCAAAAACTTGTAAGATTTGTAGTGATGAACTATTTTAGTGAAAAATCGACAACAATTTACAATCATATTGGTATTAAATTAGTTTTGTTTGGGGGTTTGTGGGAAGATTACAAGATTTAGAAATTGGCTAAAAGAAAGAAGTCTCAAACCCCAAACTTGGTATATGAGTACAATACCAATCAAGGGGATAAATTAAAGGATAGATTTTCAAGGTTGGAAGTGAAAGTTGTTAACAACACTTGTGCCATAATGATCCTAATGAAAGCTATAGAGTGAACGTTCATACCTTTTAGGGAGTTTGGTAGCCCTTACTAAAAAATCAGCTTATTTGGGAAATTTGGAGACAAAGAAGATCCTAAAAATGAACCAAATAAAGAGAGACCGAGTTCCAACGACACATTTTCCATATTTGTGTTCAAAGTGGAAGTGAAAGATGACATCAAACCCTATCATGATACAATTTATGCTATTAAGTTAAAAGAATGGTTGCAACAATTAGAAGTCTATTGTGGTGTTCATAACATATTTCAGCCTAAAAGTGCCTATGAAATTTTCACGTAATTTCCATGTCATAATATGTAAACCATTCAAAACCATTTAAATTTAAAAAGAGACACATATAAATATTTTATAGGGAGAATAAGAAAAATTACACTTTTTTTTTTAATTATATTTTTGGCTTATCTCCTTATAAGTTTACTCACTTAAATTTCAAGTTTAGACACTCCTTGGATGCATAATTAAATTTCACATGCAACGAGTACCCATTATGCATACTTTTGAGAAGACCCACATTGATAAAAAAATGAAATTACATTAAAAAAATACACTAAATGTGTTAAACACACATGGGAGCAAGAACAATATGAATGATAAATCATGCAAGTACATTTTTTATTAACATATGATATACATTTATAGTACATAGTTTGACCGTTGGGTTTCACATCCCAAGGTATCTTGGACTCCTTTTGTCCATTCGGCTTCCACACTAACCCATTGAGGATTAGGTGTCCAACATTCCCCCCTTAATCCGAAGGGTTATGTATGAGTCCAAGA
>APFE031029768.1:145727-184342 GCA_000404065.3 Pinus taeda
AGAACGAGGGTTATGGACTAAATATAAAAAGAGGTTTTGTTTATTTACCATGCGTCTAGTTTATTTATATTTTTATTTATTTAGCATACCTTTTGAGTAAGTATAAAAAGACATTTTATTTATTTACCATACCTCCACTTTAATTATATTTTTATTTTTTTACACCCTTGCATGTATATAAGGTGACTTATGGAGTAAATATAAAAAATGCTTTATTTATTTACTGTACCTCTCATTTATTTATATTTTATTAATTTACCATACCTCTTTTATAAATATGGTATTTGGCCCATAGGATTCACTTAAATAAAACCTATTTTTGAAAATTAGGGCAAATGGAAGGTTGTAACTCCTAATTTCAAGGGCTAAATTTACCTTTTTTACCCTCTCCCTTAAAATAAGGTGGGCTATTTGATGCGATTTCTAAAAATGTACTATGATACAAAATATTCACCCACTAAAAATTTAAAACCCCTCGATTTCGCCTACGGGCGAACATTCACCCCTAAAATTTTCCATGAATTTAAGTAAAGAACATTGCAATCAATTATCAAAGTAAGGAGAAATCACTCCTAATCGAGTTGTACTAGATTTCTCAACACAATAGATAACTTCTATGCAAAACCTAGTGAAGAAACATTTGGCTTGGAGTTTGATTTTTGCAAAAAATTTATTCTTTATTATTACAACACCATTTACTAATGTTTGTGAGGTACATAAAACATATCCTAATGCTACTTTCCAAGTCCACACTCTTCAGATGCTCCATAACTAGAAATGATTTTTAGTAGTCTAGGAAACATGTCATGTTTAACCATCAATTTCATGCTTCAACAATTTATATGTCCAAATCATTCATGCCAAATTATGCTTTGGTCATCAATATAAGAAATGAGTGCAATTGGTCATATATCTCTTCTAGGTAAGTCATATAACTTGAGTAAACCATCCTTAGGATTAAGGATTGCTTCAACGATAAATTCTTAAATGTTTTCATATCCTTCATAACAAATCAAACTGGTTAAAATTTAACTTTTTTTCCAATCTAGGTAAGTTGGGGAACATATAAAAAATTGTAACTTAGGATAGGTACATGTTACACATTAGTGACCACAACATTTTGACACTAGATATTTTCATTCAAAACTGAAACTACAAATATTTTCCCTTTAGTAGATTCACTTAAGGAAGAAAAGAGAGAAATATCTTTAGCCATATGATTTGTACAATCAAAGTCAACTATCTACTCATTTGATCAAGTCTAGTAATGTAGGGATTAAGAAGAATTATAGAAAACATTTAGTTTTATAACTTATCTTTTGGAACTCAATGTTAATGATTAGTCAATTATCCATTCAAAACACCTCATTTAATTTTCTTGACCTTCTCTTCTAGATATTTAGTCGTCTTCCATCAATTATTCTCCATATATCCCAAACTTTCGTTGAAGTACAAAATTTGATAAATTAGAGAGATAATGATATCAAGAAGAGGTGGTTTGGAAGGACAATGTTATGACAATTAAGCAAAAGCTAACATAACTCAATATAACAATAACACATTAAAATGCATTACAAATAAGTTTTGAACATCACACATTTTTCACTTGATCAAACCAGGGTCATCCTTTTATGGCTCTAAGATGTAACCAATTTATTTGAAGCGAGGAATATCCAACACATACAAAACGCAAGGGTTCCCAATATATTCCTTGAAACTATCTCGTTCTATCTGCTAATTGTTTGTTTTAGTCAAACATATAAGATAATAAAATACTTAGTTTGCCACTCATAAAATTGCTTAGTCAACCTTTTATCATCAAATAATTGTATCTAAATGATTTAAGGTGTGATGAACCTATATAGGTTGTTGTTCCAACAACCCCATCAATACAACACTCTAGAGATTCAAGAGGTGAAATTTTGATAGTACACTCTAACCCCATCATTATAGTTTCCTAAAGCCTAGTTATAGCTTGAATCTAAGACCCCTTTTAATTCCCAGGTTTTTTAATTTGTAAATTAAGACTAATAATTCTAGAATACCTAACGTGGTTATTTTGTCAGAAATTATTTGGTGTGTGTATATGTGTATTGCAAAAAAGTTTGGAGAAGAGGAAAACCAACATGGATCAGAATTCCTAAGTGGAAGATGTAAGGGGGATTTGGCATGGTTTCCTATATTAACTAAATTAAATTTTTATATATCTAATTTGGAAGTTGTACACCAATTTCTAGTAGCAATGAGAAAAGAATGGGGAGTGGTAGTAAATTACTCCAGAGGTATGGTCAACTTACCATGTAAATCCTTATGAACTGACCATGTAGTCTTGGATGGATTTGAATTCTCATACTTGGTAGAGTGCATGGGATTGGATGGGGATAATTGTAGAGTGCATGTGTATGAGTTGAGTGTAGATGTGATAAATCTAAAATCCTATGTGTGAGGAAAAGCCAAAAATAAGTGCATGCTAGTGACCTAGTGAAAACTGTAAGCAAATATTAAGTTACACATGGGGATGAAAGTGTGAATTTGAACATGAGGTGATAATAAACCTTCTCAGTTATAGTAGATATATGTAGAAATTGTTCTCATACTTGAAATTGATAAGGAAATTAGTGTGGAATCCTTAATATTGAGTCAAAGTGCTATGAAAACTTTGAGAATGTAAGGCACTTAGAAAAGGGAGGCACTGAAGGATTGTTGGAACAATGAAAGGCCACATCTATGCTATTTAGGCCCATGGTGGTGATACTTTGAGTGTTAATAGGCATAGACTTAATGGTTGAAAGGTAGAACCCTAAATTTCTAAATTTCAAGGAGAGTGGCCTCCATGTCCCCTATCCCGAATTGAATATGTTGAACCTTGTGTGGATCTTCTTCTTAAGGCATCAAATATGGCTCGGGAATGGGGAGTGTCTTTGTCTTATTTAGTTTCCATCTACTTAATGTGAATAAGATAAATTGTGGATAGACCTCTATGTTAATAATATGACACCATTGTTTAATGTTTCATGATTATTTCTATGCTAGTTACTAAGTACGTTTCTACTGATAAACTAAGTTGGTAGCTTGTGTTGATTGATAGTTGTAAAATTCCTTGATTGATGAATGACGTATGTAGAAGTAATCTTTAAAACATGCTACCTGTGATGAATTTGTGATGTATGGTCTTGTACAATAAAATGTATAATCTTATTGGAGATGGATTTTCATGTAATTCAATGTGTATCTAGCCATTAATAGGTCAATAGAGGGATTATACAACTATATTGTATCCCTGAATTCAAGTACGAAGTTTAAGAGGTTTTATCTTTAATGGAGACCTTCAAATGAATAATTAAGGTCATATTTGTGGTAGTCCATAATCCTCCTATTAAGGAGTAATGGGGACCCTATTTTTTCACATGTTAAGCTAGAATATTGGTTGTTTTGTTTGTAAGATTTTATATTTGATGTATTGAAGTTTTGTAGCCTCAAATAAATGTGAAAATATCACCAATATTGGGGTGAATTTGTGGATTTGTCATATGGCCATATTTTGTTCCTTTTGAGAAGATTCCTAGTCAAGGGCATAATTTTTGGATGCCACTAAATATTGATTAAAAATTCTATGTATTTAGAAGGTTATTGGGTATATTATTTTCTTGTTATAATATTTTTAAGTCCTTGGATAGGTTCAAAAATTCCCTTTAAAATCTTGAATTTTCTTTAGGAAGATTCAAGAATTGAATTGAACATTTGGGGATTTCCTTTTTCCCCAACCTTGGTGACATCAGTTAGTGGTAGTATATGATTGGGAGGTATCCTTTAGAGGGATTAAGGGTAGAGATCAACATATACGAAATGTTGGCCTCATGGTATTGGCAGTGATGTAAACCTAGGATGTCTACCTAAGGAGTCAACCGTGGAGTCAACTGTGTTGGCATTGATGTCAAAAATTTTGGAGGATTTTTCATGATGATAAAAGTCTTGATGATGTGTTACTAATGTGTTCCTAATGTTTGTAGAAGATTTACAAGTTTTGGAGAAGCATTGAGGACAAATAGAAAAGTTCTGGGCAGAGAGGAAATGATTTTCCATGAGTTAGGGCACCTTTGTTGGGAGACAATTATCAACAAAATGAAGATAGCAACATATTTGTTGGGATGCCTATAATATCCAAGTGACAATAATCTATGGTAGCTAGTTCAATTCCTACAATGATTCTCAGAAGTGAAAATTTCCAATTTGTGTGCAGACATAAATTACCATGAGTATTTTCCAAGATATTTTCCCAAGGTTTTTGATGATTTAGAGTCAATTTGAGTTGCTCCACATTCTAGAAGGTGGCAAAGTAAAATTTAATAAGGATTAGTTTTTGAATTGATTGCATCTTTCTTCATTGATAAAATGTTAGAGTGTGTAGTTGAAGGGGTTATACTGAGAGAGAATGCGAGCTACAATATTGTAGATAGAGTGCAAATCATAGATAATATTTGGAGCAATATTGCAGACGTGTTGAGAGTGCCTATGGAGAATAAAATATTAGGATTTGTATGCAGATGTTGGTCTTAGGTTGTTGCTGATATGTAGAACAAAGTATTGTTGTAGATGTTGGAGTTGTAGATCAGAGATAAGATTGCTAACAATGTGTTGCAAGAATGATTAGATGAGCATGTCATATATTGTTGTAGCGATCATATGTTGTATATATTGTTTCTTGCTGTTGATGTTGTAGATATTTATATATGCTACCATGGACATATTTTTATGTTTTCGTTGTCATGTGTAGATGATGTTGGGTTGATATATTGTTGAGTTTGTATTGCAAAGATTGATTGTATTGGAGAGGGTTGTGTTGTAGATTTTGGTATTTAGTTGTTGACGAGCTTATTCTTTGTACGGGCCCAGTATGAAAATGGGATGAAATGAGACCCCAAATTTTGTATCAGTTTGTAGAGTGGATCTAGTATGAAATATTGTGAAACGAGGTCCATGATAAGATCTTGAAGGTTGGGGCCTTTAGTGAGGCAAGTGTTGGCTTGATTATTACGGTGTAGAAACATCCTTTAGATAATGGTCTGAGAACTTGGGAGTGGTGGCTAGAAATACTTGGGTACTGGGGCATCCACCATGTGGTGGCTTGCAAATTCATGGGAGTGATGGATTCTAGTAGATGGTGCCCTACAAAGTTCATACAGGTAGTGGTCTAGAGAAAGTAGTGGTTCACGTCATTGGAAATTTGTAGCTTTCACATTGGTGGTGGTCAATGATCATGTGTAAAAGAAATATTTTGATTAATAGAAGAAGACCGAAGCAGAACATTCGATGAAAATTTTCTCCCTTTGGGTTTCCATTAAAATTTGGTGTCTCTATGTATGGAGATGTGATTTGATGTGTTGTTGATGGTTATTTGATAATATTATAGATTCTCATTAGATTTACTTGTTTATGTTTATATCTTCTCTTATACTATGCTACTAATGAATGAATGAATAAGGGTTTGTGAAAAGAAAGGAAAAATTTGGTAAAAATTAATCATAGGGAACAATACTGATTCACACCCCCTCTTAGTATTGTTCACGCTTCCAACATGCAATGGAGCATTTGTATAAGTAATTTTTTGGTCCAATGTCTAGCGGATCATTGGAATAAATCCTTAGAAAAATCATAGTGCAGATGTTATCAGAGGACATTATCAACACGTATTGTTCTAACTGGTACCTCAATCCAAAGCTAGATTTGTTGCATGTCCTAGTGGCATAATGGCCTAGAAATTTTCTCCACTGGATTGGAGTTAAGTCATTCAGACAATATATTGATTTTCTAATGGCTAATGGATAGGGTTCCATTTTGACACATGGATGGACAGATAATTAGCCCATTGTTTTTTCAAATTATATATATCCCTCTAACAATATGAAAAAGGCATTTCCCTTTTCTCATAGGGTTTATCTAGGTTTTTCTATTTGGCAAGTTGAGTTTGTTGGCCACATTTTGTCAAAAATATAAGAAACAGAGTACAAAGCAACGAATAAATTTTTTCAATGATCAAAGTCCTCAGTCAACATTAATATTGTCATTGTAAACCCAAGTTCTGCAAAGTTATCATAAATGATTCTAGTGTAACTATGAATCCATGTAACAACACCTATGTAAGCCTATGATTTTTGTTAAAGGATTCCATCCTAGGGAGTTTTTTAACCTCCCCAAATTATGTGTGTTTGTAAACACACATAATCAACAAATTTTTTCTCCTAGATATACCCCAAATCTAGGGTGGAATTAATTGGCAAGGTCTTAGGTGAGTCATAATGTGTATTGAGTCTATGTATTTTTCATACTAGATCATATTGTGTCATAGAATTAGGTAGTACCTTGAGGGTCTATGTCTAAATATGTATTTCCCCTTCTAAGGGTTGAATTAATTTGTAATATCTTGATGTAAAAATATTTTAGCATGGTTACTCATGATTAGTGTAATATCCCTAACCCGGAATATTCCTCAAACCCCAGCAAAAACTCCAACCAAATATGTGCAAATGATATAATAACCCAGAAATGACAAAATAATAGTGGCACAACATATAATAATGTAAACAGGAAATATAAGCAGATACTCAAGAAATGCAGTGAGAAATGCTATGCCATTTTATTATACTGAGCAATAAAATGAGTACAAGAGGTGATAAGACAGATGGCACCTCGACTTGCACAAGGCAAGTGAAGAAATACTCTCAGAATAACAAGGAATGGCCTCTCTGTGTGGATGCTGCTGGAGAACTGCCGTGCTGCTGCTACTAGAAAAAAAATAATGATTTGGGGTTGCTCCCCTCCTTGGAAAATGCTGAAATTCAGGAATCGGGCTCTACTCCAAAAACCTAGAAAAACCCAGGAAGCTTTCTTGGAATAGCCGACCTCCAAAAATGACCCCCTTGGGGATCTGCGCAATCCCTCAATGCTCTACGCTGCCACTGAAGAAACCCTTTATAACTCTGCCTGAAACTCTGCCAAAATCCTCCAAGATGTAAGGGCTGGTCCCCTACTCCATCACTCAGCATAAATCCTCCTACAAAAACCCCAATCCAACACTACTGCCAGAAAGAACTGCGTCCCTCTCACAGTGCTGCGCAGTCCTCCAAAACTTTGCTGAAACTGCTACTAAAATGCTGATGAAACTACTGTTGAAATTCCAATGGAAATAACTTTCCCGAGTAGGCACTCGAAGTCCCCCGGGGCTAAGGGTGAGATCTCCGAATGGAGACACATAATGCATTAAACAGTGCTGCAGACCAACTAAACAGCTAGCATGCTCAGAAGTCGAAACGACTAGCTCAAAATGCACATAAATAAATGATCAAAATGAGGGGGCTCCTCTCTCTTTTATAGCCTTCGCCTCTCTCAATCCCAAGGCTCACCTCTTCCTGCGTGGTTCCCCTCTTGCCACGTGTTCCTTCCCTCCTGCGCAGTCTCTCCATGTGTCTGTGTGGGCTCCATTTCTGCGTCCCCCTTTGGCCCCCTTGGCTCCCCTTTAAGTCACAATGTTGTGCTACTTAGGAAGTGACTTTTTATTCTAAAAGTGAGTTATATCCCCCATCCTCACTTTTTTACTTACAAACAACTATAGAAGGCCAAAAATGAACAAAATCGAATATTCCAATTAGCCATGGTTAATTAGGAATATTACAGCCTTCCCTGGAAAAATGTTGCTTGTCCTCAAGCAACTGAAGTGATGGATGTTGCAAGATCTTCTCACTCTCCCAAGTGGCATCCTCATCTGGCAAATTCTTCCACCTCACCAAGAATTCCCAGACTGTCCTCCTCCACAACTGCCTCTCCTTGGTATCAATGATAGCCTCCGGCTGCAATACCAAATGCCCCTCATCATCCATGGGTGGTAGCTCATCTATCACTGTCACTTGCTTACCCAATGCCTTTTTCAGGCATGATACATGAAAAACGTTATGAATTTTGTTGCCTTGAGGCAGCTCCAACTCATATGCAACCTGTCCAATCTTGCGTATCACCCTGTATGGCCCATAAAAGCGGGGCTTGAGCTTCTCAACCCCCTTCTGCTTTAGTGACGACTGTTGGTATGGCTGTAATCGTAGGTAGACCATATCCCCCACCTCGAACTGTCTCTCCACCCGACCCCTGTCGGTATATAGCTTCTGCTAGTTTTGCGCTGTAGCCATGTTATCCTTGAGAGCTTGGAGAATATCCGGACTCTCTTGGATCCAAATCTTGGCTCTAGGAGCCTTGCTATCACCAAACATCACGTCAGAAAAGGATAAAGGATGATACCCTTATAAGGCATAGAATGGTGACATACCGATGGACATGTGATGTGAGGTATTATAGCAGTACTCCCCTAGATGCAGCCACCTCAACCATGCTCGCTGCTGCCCACTGACATAGTTACGTAGGTAGCCCTCTGGCCACTTGTTAACTATCTCTGTCCACCCATCCGTCTGTGGGTGATAACTGGTACTCGGTTTCAACTCTGTCCCACCAACTGAAAAAGCCCCTGCCAAAACCCGCCCATGAAACGGCTGTCCCTGTCACTAACGATGGTCTTAGGAATACCATGTAGCCTGAAGATCTCTCTGAAGAACAACTCGGCCACCTGTGCTGCTGTATAGTGAGTGGATATGGCAAAAAAGTGTGTGTACTTTGTCAGTCGATCAACGACGACAAAGATACAATCCTTGCCCTGTACCATGGAAACCTTGTGATGAAATCCATCGAAATACTCTCCCATTTCCCCTCCGGAATGGGAAGAGGCTACAATAATCCCACGAGATGGCTCATCTTTCCCTTGTTTCTCTAGAAAACATCGCACTCCCACGTGCTGGAGTACGTCCTCCTTGAGACCCTTCCATGAGAACCTCTCCCTAATGGCCCTGTAGGTTTTGGTAAATTCCTAATGTCCTGCCAATGGTGAATCATGTGATGCCTGGATTATCTTCTTCTTGAGCTAAGACCCCTCAGTCAAGAAGATCCAGTCCTTATAATAGATGATCTCATTGACCACCCTGTACCTGTCATCTGCTACCTGCCCATCCAGAACCTCACATGCAAACCTGTCCTTGGAGTACTCTACTAAGAGTCGAGCCCTCCAGTCTGTATCCAAGCTCATAAGAGACAACGTGGCTAGTCTACGTGAAAGGGCATTTGCTACCACGTTGTTCTTACCCTTGACATACTCAATGTCAAAGTCATATGCCTGGATCTTGCTGATCCACTTCTGCTGCCTCTCCTGTAGCTGCTTCTGCTCCAAAAAGAACTTGAGGCTGTTGTGATTAGTCCTCACCCTGAACCTGTTACCTACCAAATACTGTTAGTACTTAGCCAATGCATGCATGATGGCCAGCATCTCCTTGTTGTATATAGAATACAACCTCTCGTGCAGAAGGAGCTTCCAGCTCTCAAAGGCTATAGGGTGACCTCCCTGCATCAACACTGCGCTGATCCTCTCTCCCAACGCATCACACTCCAAAACAAATGGCTATGTAAAATCTGGCAATGCAAGCACTGGGCAGCTACTCATAACCTCCTTGAGCTTGTCAAAGGCTTGCTGCGCTGTATCTGACCAATTTGTCAGGGGTACAGCAAGTTGCGAGAAACCTTTGACAAACTTCCGGTAGTAAGTACAAATGCCAATGAATCCTCGAAGTTCCGTCACATTTCTCGGTTTTGGCCATTCTCTGATGGCCCTGATCTTCTCCTCGTGGACTCTCACTCCGTCTACTCCTATGATGTGTCCCAGATACAACATCTCCATCAACCCAAACTCACACTTCGAGAGTTTGGCATAGAATTGCTGCTCCTGTAAGATATGCAATACCGTCTCAATGTGCTGGAGATGCTCCTCCCAAGTCCTGCTGTAAATGAGAATGTCATCAAAGAATACCAACACAAACTTCCTCAAGTGACTACGGAAGATGTGATTCATGTAGGACTGAAATGTAGCGGGGACGTTGGTTAGTCCAAAAGGCATCACCAAGAACTCAAAGTGCCCATAGTGACACCTAAAGGTGGTCTTTGGAATGTCCTGCTCCCTCATGCGAATCTGATGGTACCCAGATCTCAAATCAATCTTTGAGAAGAATCGTGCTCCCCTCAACTTGTCCATCAACTCATCGATCTTGGGTATGGGGTACCTGTTCTTCAGGGTCTTCTTGTTCAGGGCCCTGTAGTCAATGCACATCCTCAATGTGCCATCCTTCTTCTTCACCAACACTACAAAAGAAGTGAAAGGACTCGTGCTCGGTCGAATGTGCCTAAGAGCCAGCAACTCCTGGATAACCCGCTCAATCTCATCTCGATAGGCCTTGGGGTGCCGATAAGGGGTGGTGATCACTGCCTGTATGCCTACTCAAGCTCGATGGTGTGCTCAAACCTCCAATCCAGTGATTGTCCTGGTGGAATCTCCCCAAACACTATGGCATATCGATCAAGGATGGACTATATATCTGGATGTACTGTCGGCCCTGTAGTCCTTGCCTCTGATGCATGTAGCTCCATTGCCCACTCTATGTATCCCTTCCGGAAGATTGCCTCCATCTGATGAGTTGACACAGTTTGAGGCGAATATGTGTGCTGTCCTCGTATATTCTCATGCCTCCCTATCTTCTCATCATCCCACTCCATCTTTAGGGTCTTCCAATCTGTCGTGACATTCCCTAGAGTGTTAAGTCACTGAACACTCAGTATCATGTTGATGTCTGGGATATCGACCATGAAAAAGTGGTCAGTCAATGTGTAGGTGCCCATCGTCACTAAAAGCTCTGGAACATAACGAGCACACGTCATGGTCTGATCTCCTGGGACCAAGACTGAAAACCCATCGAAGTTCTCTGTCTGAATACCTCTCCGCTCAACCATCTATACATCGATGAAGTTGTAGGTCACTCCACTGTCAATAAAAACTGATACTCGCTGGCCACATACTGTCCCTCGTATGCGTAGCGTCAGATACTTGGGAACTCCTCATAATGCGGCAAGGGCCCCTCTGGTGGGTGCAAAAGAGGCACCACCTGTTGCTGGCGATGGAGATGGAAAAGGTCCCTGTATGGCATGGCTATCTCCTGCCTCCACATCATCCTCATCATCCTCTTCTCCACTGCTCTCGGAGAAGACCTCAATAAAATGTGCTTTACTCGCAGCACATCTATGTCCCGATGCCCACGGCTCCTGGCATGTGAAGCACAACCACTTCCTCTTCATCTCCCTATTGACATCATCCTGGATTCCCCTTTGGAGGTGGAATCCTTACATTCTTCCCCTTAGACTGAAAAGGCTATCTTTGGGGGTAAGGTGTCTGGGTCCTCGGTAAGACATCTTGTAAGTCCCGAGTCCTGCTGATAGCGTCCTGGAGCGTAGCTGGTCTAGTGGATCGAACTAGACCCCGAAGTGGCTCTGCTAACCCCTCAACATACATATAGACCCTCTGTACCGTGGAGAGGTCTGGCACCATCACGGAGACCCTCAAGAAATCTGTAATGTAGGTCTCTAGGCTCCTTGTGTGTTTGAGCCTCGTCAGCTCAACAAAATACTGCTTTGGATCCCTCTAATCAAATCGCTCCATCAATCTCCTGGTAAACTCTGCATATGTCGTCACTGTAGAGTGCCCGAGTGTAACCATCCCGTGAAACCACCAATCCTGGGCCTTGTTATCCAAATGCAATGTTGCCACCTTGATGGCCTCTGCCTCCGACATTTGGTTGAGCTGGAAATAAATGTCTAACTTCTCCACCCAAGACTTCGCCGAATTGTTTGATGAACCATCAAATGTAGGTAAGTGGAATCTCCTCGCTGCACGGTGGGTGTCATCATCATGGTAATGCCGGTTTCCTATGTGATGATCACGGGGCCTACTATCCCATTGGGGCTAGACAAAGTCTTTGAATGAAATAGCATCCCTGAACTCCTGCCCATATGCCTGGTACTCTGCAAAATAATCCCCCATATGGCTGGACTTTGCCTCTTGCTGGGCTCCGACCCCCCTGTCTGCTCCTAAGAACGTTGACATGGTAGAGCGCGTAGGGGTATCCGAGGCCACCTGTTGTGCAGTATCACACTGCTCTAGCAAATGATGGAATGCACCTAATCCCTCACCATTCTGAAAAACTCGTGGGCTCTCACGTTGTCTGGCCTCTACTACAGTGAATATTTGCTTCATCACCTCAATCTTCCTCGACAGATCCTGCACTGATTTGAGGAGCATATCCGCAAATCTCTTCTCGTCCTCGTCTGTCATTTGCTCTGCGTCCACCACCGGCTCTTTCTGTTCTGTGTCAACCACCGGCTCCTCCTGTCCTGCGTCCACCACCGGAACACAGTCTCCCTCTCCGTAGGTATTCTCCAACCTACATCTAGTGTCTCCGTATCTCCTACCTCTGTAACAAATGTATGGTTTTTCCCCTGGTGTCATAGATTGCTAGCTCCATAGGCTAAGCCAGATCTATGCTCTGATACCACTGTAATATCCCTAACCCAGAATATTCCTCAAACCCCAGCAAAAACTCCAATCAAATATGTGCAAATGATATAATAACCTAGAAATGACAAAATAATAGTGGTACAACATATAATAATGTAAACAGGAAATATAAGCAGATACTCAAGAAATGCAGCGAGAAATGCTAAGCCACTTTATTATACAGAGCAATAAAATGAGTACAAGAGGTTATCAGACAGATGACACCTCGAATTGCACAAGGCAAGTGAAGAAATACTCTCAGAATAACAAGGAATGGCCTCTCTGTGTGGATGCTGCTGGAGAACTGCCATGTTGCTATTGCTAGAAAACAAATAATGATTTGGGGCTGCTCACCTCCTTGGAAAATGCTGAAACTCTGGAATCGGGCTCTACTCCAAAAACCCAGAAAAACTCAGGAAGCTTTCCTGGAATAGCCGACCTCCGAAAATCACCCCCTTGGGGATCTGCGTAGTCCCTCAATTCTCTACGCTGCCATTGAAGAAACCCTCCAGAACTCTGCCTGAAACTCTGCCAAAATCCTCCAAGATGCAAGGGCTGGTCCCCTGCTCCATCACTCAACATAAATCCTCCTGCAAAAACCCCAATCCAATGCTGCGTCCCTCTCCCAGTGCTGCGCAGTCCTCCAAAACGTTGCTGAAACTGCTACTGAAATGCTGATGAAACTATTGCTGAAATGCCAATGGAAATACCTTGCCTGAGCAGGCACTCAAAGTCCCCCGGGGCTAAGGGTGAGATCTCTGAATAGAGACACTTAATGCATTAAAAAGTGCTGCAGACCAGCTAAACAACTAGCATGCTTAGAAGTCGAAACGACTAGCTCAAAATGCACATAACTGAATGATCAACATGAGGGGGCTTCTCTCTCTTTTATAACCTTCATCTCTCTCAATCCCAAGGCTCACCTCTTCTTGTGTGGTTCCCCTCTTGCCACGTGTTCCTTCCCTCCTACGCAGTCTCTCCATGTGTCTGTGTGGGCTCCATTTCTACGTCCCCCTTTGGTCCCCTTGGCTCCCCTTTAAGTCACAACGTTGTGCTACTTAGGAAGTGACCTTTTATTCTAAAGTGAGGTATGTCCCCCATCCTCACTTTTTTATTTACAAACAACTATAGAAGGCAAAAACTAAACAAAATCGAATATTCCAATTAGCCATGGCTAATTAGGACTATTACAATTAGACACCATGGTTAAAGTATTTGAATATGTAAAAAATAATTAATCCCCTCTAGCCATTTAAATAAGTTTTCTCACAAAAATTAAAAGAAAACAATTAACCATAAAATTAATTAAAATTTGAATCAAAAAATAATTTGAGAAAGTGGAAAATCATCAAAAAATACGTCGATCAAAAAGGAATTTTGGAGGTCCTCCACCAAGGGAAAAATGGATTTTTTAATAAAATTTGACCCCTTAGACCTTGGTGGTTAAGTCATATTGAGTTTCTTTTGAGGATATTAGTCCAAAATATTATTTTTTGAATTAATAAAAAAGGGGTTTTCAGAGATTCGAATTTTTACTCAAATATAAAAAATCAACGATGGAAATCAAGTTATTTTCAAAGGAATATCAATGGATGAAATTATTTTGATGAGGATTAGGCCAACTAGTCATTATTCCAAGTGGTTTTTTTCTCTCATTTTCTATATAAGGAAGCTATTAATCTCCTCATTTAATCTTTACATGATGTAAGTAACGCATGTGCTGAGTCTTGCTCTGTTCGAATTGTATTTCTCATAATAGAAAAACTTTGGGGTTTCAATTCATGGTGTTCTTCTATCTGCTAATCTGTGGTACGCACTAGTAAATTTTCATGCTATATATTATATGTGCTTCATAATTGTTATTTCATTTGCTGCAGGACAAAACATATATTGGTACATGTATCTTGCCTTAGGGTTTGGGTTTAGATCTATACTCTTGGATCTAAATTTTTCATGATATAACAATTCATATTTTAAGTTTGAATATATATCTACAAGTATGCTAGCCCTTGGTCTCCAAGTTCACAGGTTGTGTGGAAGAATCGACCATGTTTGGATTCTGAGCTTTCATTATGCAGGGTACTTTGTAGGAGGGTTTGGGTCATGATTTGTTTACACACATCATTCATTTTAAAATATATCAAAAATTTAATCTCTTTCTCTTGTGCTATAAAGTAATTTACATGTTATTAAGGGAAAACTTTATATTGTAAATATTTGTAAATACATTTTCTAACCCTTGTTTTTTTTTTTAAATCTAACCCATTAAATTTTGTATAGAATTTGGGGTTTGGGGTTTTAATTGTTTTTGTATATATTGGGTGTTTGGGCTCTCCATTTTTTCATTTGTGTAGATGATAGCTCAAGGGTTTGAAGCAACAATTTATTTATGGGCTATCCATTCTAGAGGAGAAGGTTGATCTAGGCCCTAAAGGGTAAGATCCAACCTTCCAACTCCCAACAACCTGACGTCCAGTTGAAGAAAAGAAGCCACAATTATTGGAGGAGGGTTTCATCACTTTTTTTAGGGTTTTTCCTCTTGTTTGTAGGGTGATGCCAATTAAACTGGGTTCTCTTTCTTTCCAATTTTTTTTGTCTTGATCCTTAGACCTGTGAACTAAAAAACCTTCTTCATAACATCCACTATGTAGCCATGATATTTAATACTCCTTCCTTTGGTCAGCATTTAGGTTTTACTACAGGATGCAAATCAATCACATGTTAACACTTCTCTGGCAGCATATCCACATCCTCCAACATGCCATAAAAAAAACTGATCGAGGTTTCACTTAGTTAGAGTTCGTTCTATAGGCTTGATAGTCAATGGATCCACACTTTAACTCTTTTGTTAGTGGATCCATCCCCTTCACAGATCTACATTCATCTCTAGATCTATTGAACTACTTATTAATGGACATAGTGATAGAATTTGACAACACACAGTTAATACAAAATTAAAAAAAAAAACTCATTACACAATGCATGATCAAACCACACAGAGAATTTTATTAAAAATAACATGATTACATTCGATGGCCTCTTGACGCTTGGTAGGATTGATATCAATTCTAATGGTCATCTTCACAATGAGGATTAGATCACTAAAAGAATCCCATCTAATCCCTAAAATCACTCATGATCCCCAAAAACTAGGAAAAATCAATCCATTTAAGGAAACATTATCCTCATGGCCACATCCACTTTCTAGAAGCTCATCTTTTTGTTGATTTTCTGGAGGATGGGGCAATGCTCTTGCATTAGATTCCTAAGGTACAACATTTTATGACCTTCTGGTCATATGCATCTATTCATCTTGTAACTACTTCAACTCATAAGCTGCAACATGCCTTTGCAGTAACAAGTCTCCACCTTGCTACGATACCTCACTAAAATTTCTCCTGAATTTGGGCTCTTGGCATCTCCCTGATTCTTTCCTCTAGAACCAATTGACCAATCCTTGCTCTAGGCTGTTGCAAATCTTCTCACCTTCCTATGATTTCAACTGCACAAAGAAAAAAAAATTCTTACCATATCTTCAATCAATTATACGTTCTTTTGTTGTTTCTCCTCCACACTACATCCAAGACTCTTCTATGTTGTGATACCACTTTATGCAAGAAAATTTTAGTTTGTTTGCAAAGTTCACTCTCATAACATATTGTGTAATAAACATATGATCAAAATCCATAGTATCACTCACATAAAATTCTACCCAACTTTGTTATTCAATTTTATTTAAACAACACACTTATTCAGAGACTCAATTTCATATAATTTTTCGATTTCACACACAAACTAGAATTCTTCAAGAATCATGCATGTACATAATTCATACAAGAAAGTATGAAACTCTATTTCATTAGTTAAAATATGTACGTACAGAAATACTCAAAACTCTCTTCCTCTCTTGGCTTGATTCTACAATTGTTGGGCATGGGATCCCTCGTAGCAAGTTTTGGGGCTCAAAGAGTTTTGGTCAAAGATGGTGTAGAACTCTGCGAAGTACGGGCATGGAGCGTGAATTGTATGATCGAGTCATAGGGTTGTCCACCCCAAGAAGGGATAGAGGGAAAGTTGAAGTGTATTGGGTCGTAGTGGTAGGAAGAGGCTCTGTAGCTGAGTGTGCAAAGGCCTAGTAAAGTTCGCAGCTGAGTGCGTGGACCCCTGCAGTTGAGTGCATAGAGGCCTAGTAGAGTCTGCAGCTGAGTGCATGGACCCCTGCAACTAAGTGCGCATGGCAGAGTCGGGTCTGTACTTGGGATTGAAAGATAATAAAGAGAAGTTTATTCTGTGCATCTATTTTGGAATCTTTATGTTGATGTTATTCATTGCTTTACCTTGTTTATTTAATGCGCACACTTGATGAATACTCGCATGAATCCTTATATGTGAATTTAATCTAAGTAATCAGCTAATGGAGACTAATTAAGGAAAACTTGGGTAAATAACACAGGTCGCGCTGCGGCTAGAATTGTGCGAAGACAATATCGGAGGATGCGGGGTGCCCGCAGGTGCGCGTAGTGCACAAGTGCAAAGGTTGGAGCACATACCAATCACCTCCTATCAAACATCCCTAGGTTGTGGAAACCTGGTTCTAACACCCTCCCATACTACTTCGAGTGATACCTCAGTTCGTGCTCCGTGGACTGTTGCCGAAAGGGCTAGTAGTACCGGGATTTGCTTGGTTAAATCACTTCCGAACCTGGGTTAGGCCCCACTAAGCCAAAAAATGGTTCTGTTCCCGGGACCGGGATCTGCATAAGGGATGTTTGATGTTGTGCCACTGGAACCCAACAAAGAAGGAAATTGAAGAGTGGTTGGACAAGAATATTCACAAATTCACGACACAAGAAAACATGAATCCGCGAGTATCTAAGGAATAGTGGTTGGATTGCTATTGTACACTGAAATCCACAAGATTTTCTTTGCATCCTTTCCGTCGGAGCTGTATAAGTGGATCGCGAAGTTAGTAGACAACCAAGGAAGGTGTAGGCTCGGCAAACCACTAGTGTGGAATTTGGAACTAGTGCGCAGACTAGAAGCCTCAGAAGATAAGATAGCGCGAGCTTTGGACCACTGGCTCGATCAGATAATAGGAGGATTTATCACTGAGTTCGCGGTGGAAACGAACGTCAGTTATAGTGAGGCAGAGCGACGTTTTCTCAAGGGACCGCGATATAAGTATATTAAATCTTTTAATACCTGGATTAAGATGTTGTTATGTGAAAAGCGGGTTATGTGAATAAATTAATGTTTGGGACTACGCGGAGCGGAAAGAGCTACAAAAGCGAAAGTAATGAAGAATTAGAAAATAGTCCCTTAATTTCACCTTCGCAGGAGAGCGAGGATGATCTTGCGAAGGTTTCTCCGAGAAGCGCAGTCAGTTTGATAAGGAAGCTAATTCCGCAATTACCACCTCCACCCACACCGCCACCCACTTCACCTCCCTCACCTCCATCTCCACCCACTCCACCCCCACCACCTCCATGATTCTTTATGGTGAGCGCGATCAAATTACGAGTGTTCAAAGGGGTAGGGAATGAGGATCCGTACCACTTCTGGTTCGTGGTAAGAGTAGTATGGGAAGCACAAAGTGTCACAGACAACAATATTAAGAAGGCTACATTAGTAAGTGCACTGCAGGATCACACATTAATGTGGTACATCAAGCACTCTAACGATCACCCAAACATAGGGATCACAGAGATCTAGAACAAGCTGAACAGGGAATTTAGCAGACCAAAGTCAGAAACACAATCAATCACTGGGTTTAAAGAGATTGTGATGCTCCTGGGTGAGACCCCCTGGGATCTAGATCAACGGTTGAAGAGTACAATCCGTGAAGCCAATATGACATTGACAGATGGACAACATCATGCATGGTTTGTAGCATCTCTAGCACCACACTTGAGGATGGCGCTGTCACAGCATAAACTTTCTACTCAGGCCGAAGCATTAGAAACAACAATGAGATTACATGAGACCCTGATACAAGACCCTGGGTTGGGAGTTCAACAAATCAACATGCAACTACAAAATCTATGTTTGGAAATGCAAAGCTTGAAGCAGGATAGGGCACAGCGGCCAGAGGTGCACGAGGAAGTATGGTGCATAAAGTTCAAATGCCAGGGCCATGACAAGGATCACTGTCCAGTGTTCGCGAGCTACTTGACAGGAGGAGGGCCAATGCTGTTGAGATTGGAGGCGCATGAAACACCTACTTTATGGTGTGTGATCTGTCAGATAGGAGGGAAATACACGACGAGTACACGACGAGCAATTGTCATTTGCTGCAAAAATATACATAGACACCCCTACAACTGTTTTGTAATTTCTGTAGGTCGGTAGGCCATGATGAGCGCACTTGTCACAGTTATGAGCTAATGATGGATCGAAACCCAGCCTATAGGATGTAGACTGAAATGCGAGCCCTCAACCCAGATGCGGGGATGGCGCATGATGGATTTCAAGGGAGAGGTCGAGGATGAGGTGGAATGGGATCAGGAAGGGATTGCATATAGTTAATTTGTTACAATTGCAGAGAACTAGGGTGCTATGCCTGCGATTGTACCAACTTGACGAGGATATCCTATTCTTATTGTGCTCAGTTTGATCTTGAAACAATAGACTGTCCTACATTGATCACAAAGATGTGTGAAAAAGGGGTATTCCAGCCTCCCCTGACTCAAAATATACAAATGATGAGGTCTGAGCCGTGCGAAGAGGACCTGAATGTAAACATGGTGCTTAGAAATAGTACAACCATGGGAGAAAATATGGGGAAATAACTAGAGGAAAGTACATGGGTTCGCAAGGCTCCTACAAAGGAACCCGAGTTTGACTTAGAACGTGGAAAGGAGACATTCATGGAAGCTTTGCAGAGGCCTCCACTTCAGGTAGTAAGGATCAACCAAATGGATCCTTCAATGCTCACTACCTTTCTAGAGACATGCATGGAACTGCTACACGAAAACAAGGTAGTTAAAGGACTACATGAATTGATCACTAGGTGAACAAGGTTAGGGGAACCATGCATCATCTGGAAACTGGGGAAGCATGCATTGCACACTGGAAGGGAAATGAGTTTGATTACACAGATTAGGGAATATGAAATGGATCAGGTGTTCCTAGATCTAGGTTCGGACGCGAATGTATTACCAACGCAAGCATGGGAACGCATGCGTAGGCCCGCGTTATAATGGTCCCCTATTCAATTACGAATGGTGAACCAACATAATATTTTTCCCATGGGAAGATTGCAAGGGGTAACAGTTGATATTGAAGGCACAAACGTGCAAGCGGATTTTGAAGTAATAGAGATTGTCGATGACAATAATCCCTGTCCCGTGTTGTTAGGAATAGACTAGGCCACCGATATGAACGAATTCATCAATATGAAGAAGTGAAAAATGATCTTCAACAAAAAGTCACTACGCATAGTAGTCCCATTGGAGCGCGCTACACTGAACCAATGCATGACGATGATAGTGACGATGATCTTGATTGTATTTATAAGATAACTACGCGAGACCAGGATTGGTGAATCCAACTGCAAATGGGAGGATCTTGTGGGAGTGCGAAAGCTCCTGCACTTCGGATTCAGATAAGGAAGTAGAGCGTTGGTAGAATCGGTTGCACGAAGTGACAATGTTGAATTGCAACATGATGATTAGATCACTGCGCTGCGTGACAATGGAAGCAAGAGAGCTACCAACATATGATGGATTGATAGCGGTGGATGAATTCCTGAGAAAATTCGAAAGCACAGTACTGGAACAACAACGGTTCGATGCGTTGAAGTGGGCACTGCGCGCAACACTTGCACGATGGTGGGGTACACATCAAGGAATTTTCGAGGGCTGGTGCAGATGCAAAAAGATGATGTCCATACGATTTGGGAAACCAAAACTACGGCTAGAAGACAAATACGATGGACAAGATGACCCATCCACACACCTCGCGAAATGGACCAAGGTCTACAGGGAAGAACCATAGCTCGAATGGGTACACTTGTTCTACCATACCTTGGATGTAATATCCATGAACTGGTATACTGAGACAGAACTCCGACATGGTACAGGCGAATGGGATGTCTTGCGCGAGGGATTTTTGTTAACATTCACATTTGAAGACCGATGGTCGAATACTGTTAATGAGGCACTACAAGCAGTAAAAACTGCCATCTTCAAAATACCACAGGAGCCATTGGAAATGCTGCAACCAGTATGGGCAACCCAGTTAAGCAACGCTCTAGAATGTTATAACATGTAGGTGGAGGAGGATGATGACGACCCTCGAAATATTGATATTCCAGAAACTGAAGGCTATTGCTAGGTTCGAGGACCATCAATTGAGGATCCCGACATCACCACGCTGCTAAAAACAAAGCAGGTAAACGTTGGCACAAAAGCGGAGCCTAAGTATGCGACGCTTGGGGACTATTAAGATGATGCTACGGTAGATAAGGTCACTGATTTACTCTGCAAATACCTAGACTTGTTCCCAACCAAAATCACGGACTTAAAAGGGATCACTGGCGACTTAGGGATGATGAAGATCACTCTGAAACCGGATGCGAAGCTAGTTAAGCAACGACCTTATTGCTTGAACCCAAAGTATAAAGAAAATGTCTGCGACGAATTAGATAAAATGCCCGTAGCTAGAATTATCGAACCAATGGAAGAATCCGATTGAGTGAGTCCTATGGTAGTGCAGGAGAAAAAATAGAAAGTTAAAATAAGAATATGCGTGGACCTTAGGAAGCTCAACGACGCCTGTGTTCACGATCCATTCCTGACACCATTCGCAGATGAAGTATTGGATAATGTTGGCGGTCAAGAAGCTTACTCATTTATGGATGACTTCTCAGGGTACCATCAGATTAAGATCGCATCGGAAGATAGGAGAAAAACAACCTTTGCAACATAATGGGGCTGCTTTCATTACACCATTATGCCCTTTGGACTGAAGAACGCGTAAGTGATATTTTCGCGCATAGTGATGGTAGCATTCAAAGAATACATCCATAAGTTCTTGGAGGTCTATCTGGATGATTAGATTGTCTTTGGATTAGTTAAGCATCATGCAACAAGCTTACAATTGATGCTGGATACTTGCTGCTGACACTAGACTGCGTTGAACCTTAAGAAAGTGCACCTTCCTTGTTCCCTTTGGAAACCTGCTAGGCCATGTGGTTTGAAAACAAGGCCTGAAGGTGGACCCTATGAAGATTGCTGTTATTCTGAATCTGGAAGCACCGCGCAGTGTCAAACAGTTATGTGCTAAATTGGGGCACACTGGCTACTATAGGAAGCTTATCAAGAGTTATGCCCAAATAAACGCGTCAATGGAAAAGCTATTGAAAAAAGATATGACATATTGCTGGAATGATGATTGCATGAAGAGTTTGGATGTCCTAAAGGGGAAACTGGCCTCCACACCAATTTTGGTCTTCCCAAAATGGGATGTGGAATTTCATGTACATGTTGATGCGTTGTGTATCGTGTTGGGAGCCGTACTCACACAGGAGGGCATGGAGGGTGTGGATCACTCAATCATGTTTGCGAGTCGAAGATTTTCCAAAGCAGAAAAGAAATACTCTACCACCGAATGCAAGGGGTTGGTAATGGTGTATACGCTCCAGAAATACCGACACTATTTACTTGGAGGACATTTCATGATGTATACCGACCATTCCGTGTTGAAATACTTGGTGAACAAGCCTGTGTTGGGGGGGCACATATGCAGATGGCTTTTACTATTTCAAGAATATGATTTTGAGGTCATAGTCAAGCCGGGATGCTTAAACGTAGGACCAGACCACACAAATTGAGACAGGTGAGGAACCAACAAATTTGGAGGAGGGACTACTTGATGCAGAACTCTTTGCAGTATGCGTCGCGGACGGACACTTTGAAGATATAATCCATTTTCTAACAACGGGGACTACATCGAAGGAGTACTCAATCCAATAGAAGAAGTAATTAGTGGCGTGTGTGGCGGATTTTTCTATCATCGCAGGGCACCTCTACAAGATGGGCAACGATGAGATATTGCGAAGATACATACCTGAATTTGAATGAGGTCAGATCCTCGTGAAAGCACATGGGGGTACTGTAGGAGAACACTATGTAGGACACATGACTGCACAAAAGATTCTTCGTGTAGGGTTATGGTGGCTAACCCTGCACAGGATTCGAAAGCGCATTGTAAGACCTACGATATATGTCAATGGATGGGAATACCATCACGAAGGGACGAGATGTTGTTAAATACCCAAATGACACTGTAGCCATTTGAGAAATGGAAAATTGACTTTGTGGGCCCAATCAAACCTTAGGGAAAGACGGGTGCGCACTACATCATCACTGCGACAGAGTACTTGACATGATGGGCGGAAGCACAACTAGTCAAGGACTGCACGACTGCCACGACTAATTTTTTTTTGTTTGAAAACATGTTGACATGATTTGGCTGCCCAAAAATCTTAATGAGCGATTGCGGAACACATTTCTTGAATGAAACCATCAGCGCGCTCAAAGAAGAGTTCCAGGTTTATCACCAGAAATGTACACCATACCACCCACAGGCTAATGGAACAATAGAAGCATTCAATAAAATACTGGAGACTGCATTAACCAAAATATGTAATGTGTAGTGGGACGACTGAGACCTACGTGTACCTGCTGTGTTATGGGCATACATGACAAATTGCAAGAAATTGACGGGACAGACACCATTCTGGTTGGTCTATGGTATGGAAGCAGTCATGCTGATGGAATACATCATACCTAGTCTGCGAATAGTAGTGCTCATAGGCATGACGGACCGCAAAGCTCTGGAAGAAAGGCTCGCACAATTAGAAGAACTTGAGGAAGAACGATTTTTGGCTAGATTTCACCAGCATGTACAAAAGCAGCGTGAGAAAGCTTGGCACGACTGACATATCAAGTTGCGCACTTTTAAGGTAAATGATTTAGTGCTGCTGTATGACAACAAGTTCAAAAAATTTCCCAGAAAATTCAGAATGCACTGGTTGGGACCATATGTGGTAAAAGAGGTCACAGATGGAGGCGCAGTCCAGCTAGTCAAACTTAATGGAGAACCCTTCCCAGGAAAAGTAAACGAAAGTCGCCTGAAGCCCTACATAGGTGGGCCGACTATTTGACTAACCAACCGAAGCATAGTCTTCTCGACCCAAGGAGCCAGACAGGGGGTGCTGGACTATAAAAAAAAGCACTAGAAGTTGGTACCAAAGAAGAGAATCGAGTCAGATGCAGATGATTCAAAAGTAGAAATAGAGCAGATCCAACAGACGAGAGAATAATGCGCTGTGGACCTTCGTACAGCACAGGCACAGTTGGAGGGGCTCTGTGCCAAGATCACCGCAATAGTAGAGGGAATCGGGACGAGTCACGATGATTGTGTTGGGGGCCTGTTGGGCATGGGATCCCTCGCAGCAGGTTTTGGGGCTCAAAGCCCATGTTCTGGTCAAAGATGGTGTAGAATCTGGGAAGTACGGGTGCGGAGCACGAATTGTATAATCGAGTCATAGGGTTGTCTACCCCAAGAATTGTAATTTAATGTAAAGATGTGTCGGCCTACCCATGGTCCGCGGACCATGGGATTGTATAAATAGAGTGAGGCTCTAAGTGTAAAGATAGCTAAGGAGGAGAGAATAGATAGAATATCGAAGGCATGGTAAGAGCATAGATGGAAATTTGAAGTGTATTGGGTCGTAGTGGTAGGAAGAGGCTCTGCAGCTGATTGCGCAGAGGCCTAGTAAAGTCTACAACTGAGTGCGCGTAACCCCCAATTTCGCCTCGGGTGAGACTACAGTCTGTGCAAGCAGATCGTTGTCGAAAGGGTTGGTGATCAATGGTTTTATTGGTTAGTTCAACTAACTATGAACCTGGGTCTAAGCCCCTCAAGCCCATAACTATCCCCAGATGCCAAATCCAAAAATGAAGGAGCATCATATCCATACAATGCTTGAACAGGGTCATAACAGTGAACATGTGGTAAGTGGTGTTGTAGAAATGTTCTTATAGATGTAACAACTTAATCCAAGCCTTCTGATATCTTGATACATAATTACATAGATACCCCTCAACAAGTACCCCTCAACCCATTTATTCAAAATATCCATATACCCATTTGTGTAGGGGTGATAATTGGTATTGGGAGTCAACTCAATGCTAACCAATCTGAACAAGTCCTGCAAAAATGGATTGACAAAATTTCTTTTTCAATGATGCAAGAGCATCTGATCTCCAAGTCAAAACACATTTGACCAGGCCTAAAGGGTTATTCCATTTAACAAGGGATTTGGTTCACTAATCGAGTTTATTTATTTAAATGGATGTATTTTTCTATGTTTCTTATATGAGTGAATTAGTATGTAATTAGATCTACTCTTTCAGTAGATATCGAGAATGTTTACATAAGTTAGAAAGGTCTTAGGATCAATTATATCTCTTGATAGATATGTGGGTGTGGAGGATCCTAGAGATAAGGACAGTTGAGGATTTTGTGGATCTGAACCAAATTATCCTTCAAAATCTTATTCATAATTATGTAAGCCAAAAGATAGAGTAAGGGGTGTAAATGAGAGGCGTCTAGAGACATTGAGAGGATTAGAAGATTTAACCCGAGTATGGCCAAGGAAAAATTAGAGGCCTATTATATGTAAATCAAGCACGGATGCATTATATGTAATTATTTGTATAGCCAATATATTAATGGGAAAAAACGCTCTGTTTCAAGTGTTCTGAAATTTGTGTGAACCGGGGCTCTGTTCATTGTTTGTAAATTCCGTTTGTATGTGAACATATCCCTAAAAATCATATTTAATTAAGTTTGATGCAGATAGGCTAGAGCTAAGCTTATGAGGGAGAGTGCTTAGAGAAGCAACATAGGAATGAAGTGTAAAAGATTGAGAACATTTGAGCAAAATCAAATCCTTCTTCTTACAATCAAATCGATAAGGTGATTGATCTTTGATCAAACAATGTGATCAACAATCCAAAAAAGGTGTTGTGTACACATGAAAGTGCTAAAGCCTGTGACAAATACAGGATACCCAACCTAAGAGATTGAGACTTATTTATTTAGAGTCTTCGTAGGCTTGATAATAAACATATATTGGCTGATAGAACCAATTAACGTCTAGGGATTTTCCATCCTAGAGCATCCTTCCCTGGAGATTTCCATAAGTGACTGGGTCCATAACTGTTGGGACAAATATATTGCTTACATTTTATGGAGGAAGAGTCTGGTAGTTCACAATTAATTTCCCATCCGAGAGATCAATGTAGAGAAGAGAGTCAAAGGGCCAGGACAAAAGTTATTGTAGTGAAAAAAATTTGTAGGAGTGGAACTTAACGAGAAAGATTCCCATCCCAAAGGTATTTCCCCTAAAATAAAAACAAGTGACTGGATACATAAACTCCAGGGTGACTTGGTACCAAATTAAGAGGGGCTAAAGTTGTGGTTGCGAAGCAAACTTTTATTACCTTCCTTCATTTATGCTTAAGTGTTAAACTAGAAGGAGTCTAGCAATTGACATGACAAATTCAGGGTTCAACAATTGATTTAGAGGAATGTACATCCTGGAGGTTATTCTCCATGGAAGTTTTAAATGGTTTCCATTGCATAAATCCCCAAGGGATGAAATTTTGATCATAAGATGTGGTCATTTAAACCATTTTTTGCAAGAATTGGTGCTAAGGAAAAACCACAGGGGTCTGGGTTTAAGTGTTGGTTACGCTCATAGTCGCAAAGTGATATCCTGCAAATGAAAAAGAGTTTTTTTTTTTTTTTTTTTTGAATGAGGAAGGAGCTATGTTAAACAAATTGGGATTGTGTTTAAATAAAAATGTATTCTTCCCTGTACTCTTATATGAACACTGCCATTCCATAATTATACATATACAAACACCCCCCCCCACACACACACACACACACATACACATATACAAAAGTTGAGTGGCCCTAATGGTTAAGAGCATGTGTTTCCTCCTAAGAGGTCATAGGTTCATGATCCAAAAATGGATCCTGGTTAAACCTCTAAGTCTAAAAGACTTCATGCAAGAGGTAAAAGGTGCCAAATGGCACAAATCCTTTGTAAATTAGAGGAAAATGAAGGAATAGTCTCATTGCAGAGATCTCCTTGTTCTGAATCCAACTTAACTTGAATGGGCAAAAACAGACTCCGGATGAAGGAGTTATTGTAAAATGAAAATTGCCCAATGTCCTTAGAAAAGGAGGCAATTTCATTAAATTTTGAACTATATTGAAAATTTTGATTATAGGCTCATGGGCCAATCCTCAACTGACACATGGAAGGTTGGGATTGGGCCACATGGCCCACTCTGATTGGTTTAAGAAGCATTGATATTGCATCGGCAGATGGCTATATAAAGGAGGAACCTCAGGTCTTAAGGCATTGCGACATGCGATTGCCGAAATATCGCATCACTTAAATCCAAAGGAAAGGGACTTACCCATAGGCACGGTGACTTGCTGATGTGTGATCATCGATATCAGTGTATCACAATTGGTGTTGGCATAGACCTTGTTAAATGAAGAGGTCTCAGGCATGAGCGATTTGTGATTGCAACTTGTCGCATCGCAACATCGCATCGGTGCATTATAGTGGAGTCGGGCCACACACACACACACACACACATATATATGGGAAATCTGATGAACTAGACTCGATAACATTATCAACCATATTATATGGATCTTGAGATCCACCCAATGCCACTTTTCAATGTATTTACATATATTTCATTGTTTAATGAAAATACAGAGGGGAAGCAATATGCGATGTAAACCAGACCCGAAAGGGTTCCGGGATGGAAATATATATGATTTTAGATCCCCCCAAAGCCATTTTACATTAATTTTCGGTGTTTTCAATGTATTTTAAATACAAAGGGAAAACTAAGGAGCAGGCCAATTGCGATAGGCAATGGCGATCCCCAGGTAGACCCGATGGCACTATAAAGCGGGATTATGAATGTTTCAAGTCTGATATATTGTGTTTTATGCGGATTTCCCATGTTTTCACAACATTCTCTGTGTAAACAAAGAAAAACTATTAATAAGGATTTTAAGCGCTGATTTCTCTCATCCATTGCGGAAATAGGTGGCAGCCTACCCAAAGGGCATTATACAATGATTATTGAATGCTCAGAAGAGGTATTCGTGCAGACATGGCCGGAAGTTGCAGAGCCCGAAAGGGAAAACCAACAGGTAGTGCAATTTGGCTTTTAAGCCGTGAATGCCAAAGAGTGGGGGTTGCTGGGTTGTTGAACGATGACCAAGCTATTGTTTGTTGTTGAATGATGAAAGTAGTAGCAGTAGAGAGCTAAGAAAGCAGAGCGATAGAGAGCCAAAGAGCTACTGCGCAGGGCTACTAAACTATTGATGGTGGCCGAGTTACTGAAGTGTAGAAGCCAAGGAGGCAGTGTTGAGACAACGTAGAAGAAAAAGAGCAGCTGAGGGAGCCATTAGGGTCACTTGAAGTTCAAGTGAAAAGCCAGAGAGTGTGAAGGTTGCAGAAGGCAGAAAGAAGCCAGAGCCGAAGAGCCAAGAGCTAGAGCCAAAGAGCCAAGAGTCAGAGCGAGAACTAGAGCCAAAGAGCCAGAGTTAGAGCCAAGAGCTAGAACCAAGAGCCAAGAGCCAGAGCCAAGAGCTAGAGCTTCAAGAGCCAGAGGGGATTAAATGGTGTCTGAACACACTATTTTTGTGTAGAACAACAGGAGTTGAGTCAAAGACTTGTAAAATACTTTCACCATAATCCCATAGAGCCTAGTTGAATTAACTAGAGCTCACTGAGATGTAGCCCAAGAGTTGTGGGTGAACTCCTAATTAATATTGATGTCTATGTGTCTGCTTTATTGTTGCATTATCTCTGCTGCCTTATTTACTATTATATGCATTTATATATATCAGTTTCAACACATTAACTTACAACACATAATCAGTTTAAACAAATACAAGCATATACCCATATTTTCAAGCATTTTTTAATTCCGCATTGGTTAATCAAATAGACTTGGGAAAATTCAAGCTTTGGAAGTGGGAGAGGTTCTTGTAAGCTAGACAAGAAGCCTAAGAGCCCTATTTTCAGATCATTTCAAAACCAAAGGGGTAGAGTATGTATGCCTTTGTAGAGTTAACAATCAAATCGCTGCGTGGAGGTGGGTCCTTTGTCCCACAAACAAGGGGGTCTCATACACCAATTTGGTGTCTGGCTTGGCTGTGACCTTAAAATTGGATAATAATAATAATAATAATAATACACACACACACTCACACATATTTGGCTATGGTGGTTCTGCACAAGTTTAGGGCCCACACATGTTATATGGTATAAAGGCTTGAATATGGTGGTTTTTCATTATATGGAAATCCTTCCCCTTTGTTGTTATAAAGGAATTATTCACTCTTGTTCCATAGTCATTATTGGGATTATTCTAAAATTGAAATCTATATGTATAAATATGAAACTAATAGGTTAGAATGAGGGACACACCTATTCAATTTAGGAATTGGGATCTGTTATAAAAGAAGGATTGGTTGTAAACCTTACTACCCCGCATCACTTAGTCACTAATAATGTACTAAATAGGAATCCCATGGAGCCTAAAAACCTCCCAAAAAAATAACTCTATCATCTGTGTTGCCTTATACTTTGGTGAAATTGTGAAGAAATGCACAAATTTGGTAAATTGATCAATAAATACATAATTTAATTCTCGACCCTGCACCTTTGGTAGACTTGTGATGAAATCCATTAACACACTCTCCCACTTCTATTCAAGAATGGAAAAGATTGTAGTAAACCTATTAGATGAGTATTCTTTGACTGGTTCTGCTGACAAGTCATACACTCCTTCACATGCCACAATACATCATCCTTAAGGCCCTTCCATGAGTACCTCTCTCTAATTCACCTGTAAATTTTGAAGTATTCGGGGCGTCTTGCCAAAGCTGTATCATGAGGAGCCCTTATAATATTCTCCTTAAGTGTGGACTAAGGGATCACACATATTTTGTCCTTGTAGAAGATAATATCATCCACCACTATGTACTTTTCATCATGAATGTGCCCATTCATCAACTCACAAGTAAACACAATTTTTCTTCCCCTTAATATATTCAATTCAAAATAATAAGCTTGTAACTTTCTTACCCATTTATGCTACCTCTCATCCAACTCCTTTTGTTCCAAGAAATACAACAAATTATCGTGGTTAGTCTTAACCACAAATATGCCATCACCCAAATACTATATGAACTTTTCCAAATCATGTATAATGGCGAGCATATCCTTGTCATTAATGGAGTAGAGCCTCTTTGGTTCCCTAATATTTTTACACTCAAACACTATTATATTTATATTCTACATCAAGACAACTCCTATACCCTCTCTTGAAGCATTACACTCAAGGACACAAGGCTAAGTGAAATTCGGAAGTATCAATACTAGATAAGTGCTCAACACCTCCTTGAGCTTGTCAAATACTTTTTGAGCTTCCTTTATCCACCTAAATGCACCTTTATTTGTAATATTTGTTAAGGGTGCACACAACTATGAAAACCCATTAAAAAAGGTTCCTAAATAGCTGCATAATCCAAAGAGTCCCCACAACTATGTAAGGGTCTTAGGTGGTGGCCAATATAATATGGCTGAGATCTTCTCTTGATGTACCTACACCCCCTACACACGTATCACATGGCATAAATGTATAATATATATCAAAACAAATTCACTTTTTATGCCTTGGCGTAAAATTATTTCTCCCCCATAAGACTTAATATCTCATATAAATGGCTCAAGTGACCCTCCCATGTCCTGTTGTATATAAGGATATCATTAAAGAACACCAATAGAAACTTCTGCAATTGATTTTTGAATATCGGTTGATGTAGGAATGGAAAGTGAAAATTACATTGGTCAACCCAAATGCCATGACCAAGAACTCATAGCGCCCACAATGACACCTAAAGGCAATCTTACATCCTGACCCCGACTTGATGATATCCTAATCCAATATCAATATTTTAGAAGTATATTGCCCCATGGAACTCATCCAAAATTTTTTTGACCTTAGAAATGGTATACCTATATATTGATTGTTTAATTCTTATTCATGTTTTCATAGTAAATACACATCCTCATAATGCCATCCTTCTTGTTAACCAAGACTATTGAAGAAGCGAATGGTCTAGAGCTGGGTTTGATATGACTCATCTATAACAAATCCTTGATTGTGTTCTTTATCTCATCTTTGAAATTGTTCCAGTCTAGTTATTATGAGTTTATCCTCTTCTTATAACTCCATGGTGTGCTCGAAGCCTTTGTTAGGAGGCCTCCCTAGAGGGATCTCTCAAAAAACCTAGTCATGTTTGCTCAATAACGACTGAATGCCTATATGATAATGCTAACTACTATTTGAAGGTTTTTGTGCCATAATAAAACACTATTCCACCTAAGCTACACCACCATGCTTGAATATTCTTTCCATTCTCTTGGGTGTAATAATATGAGGGGCACCATTGGACATTCCCCTCATAACTACCCTCTTACCATTTGCTCCAGTGAATTCCATCTCCATTGTTTGGTAGTTCTTCAAGTGTTTCCATATCTAATAAATCCTTTGAACACCCATTAAGACATTACTGTCTTCCAATTCAACCCCACATAAGTCATGGTAAGAATGTATTTACAGATTGTCAACTCCAACCGCGAAACCCTTTTTGTGCATGTCATATACCCATCAACTACCACAACATCGAATCCATCAAAGTATTCTGTGAGAATTCCTCTTATGGTCACCAGAGTTGTGGGCTGCCCCACCATCAATCAAGATAGTGACACGTTGTCTAGGAAAAAAATTAGGGGAAAATATCATAGGTGGGATAATTTTCCATGCTTTTTACAAAAACAAAAATTCACCAAATTTCCATTTCTTCTAAAAATGATTCGCCCAAATTTTATAGTATAAAAATATTTACCTTTTAAATTACTAATATTATATAGAGACTATATAAAATCATTATAAATTTGAGTGTTTTTAGAGAAAATATTGCCAAACATTTTATGGCAATATTTTCCCTGATGCTGTCCTTGTACTATTATCCTGACTAGGCTAAAAGTGTGATATATGTGGATTCCTTATCGAGCAACTCTAGTTCCCCCCTTAGCCTCCACATGATTACTCATCATTCATACCACTATGCCCATCACCCTAAGCCTGTTCTGATTCCTTTTCCCCATTACTATTTGAGAGAAACTCTATGTAATGCATCTTTCCCTTCCCCATGCACATGTGATCCAATTCTAAGGCTCCTTATCGCTAAATTATAGTTTCTTCCTTCTCAGTTCCTTCTAAGTCTCATCATCCAACTTGTCTTTCTTGTACCACTACTTGTGGAAGGGCTTCATGCCTTTGTTCTTCTAAGAAAGGAAAAGTATCGGAGAAAATTTATTCTTTGGTACTATGTCCTCCATGTCTTGGATTTTGATAATAACATCCTATAGCAATTCTTCTTTAAAGGACTTAACCCAACCATGTAGAGGTTAAGATAATCCTTAAATGAATATCATGATCAATTTGTGCTTCGACACATCTGTCACCATGATTGCAAGCCTCTAAAATTCTAAAATTTAAGCATATACTATATCTGTCTGTTTGAGCTACGCCAACTCTCTAAAATGCATCTCTGGGTCATTCTTATTAAATCGACCAATCAAATTCTATGTGAAGTCTAAGTATGAGGTAATGCTTGAATTCAACAAAGTGAATAGCCCATGGTACCACCACTCATAAGCTCCTCTCTCCAAATGCAGTGTAGAAAATTTAATGGCCTCTATCTCCAAGATGGGGTTGAGTTGGAAATATGTTTCCAAATTTTGAACCCACACTCTGGTAGTGCATTTGGATAACCATCAAAAGAAGGAATGGAAAATTTCCCCAACTTCCATGGAAGATCATAATTTTGCGATCCCTTATTGGACTCTCTTGGCCTATTACCTTGTTCTTGTTGTCCCTGATTTTCTGCTAGCTATTCTTCCAAGAACCGAGGTAAGAGAGGTTTAGGAGTTTCTGTACTCGTTGTCCAAGGGTTAATCTGAACTGGTATATGGGCGTTTCTCCCTTCAACATGGTTCCCATTATTACCATTTGATCCTCTTGAATCATTGTTGCTGGCATTTTTTTTCCTTCTCTTGATTATTTGCTATAAGTTGGGTGATAAGCTGAACCAATTGTTGCTCCCCACTTGCAAGTCATTTAGAATATTCATAGGACTTCGTTGGGGCTATTCATTCCTGTCCCCCATGTATTCCTCTTCTTCCGATTCTTAGTGAATATTGTTATCACCTTTTCTCTATTTCTTGTAGGTGAAGTATTCCCTGTCCTCTAGAGACATCAAGATAACATGCACTCATAGGATATCAAGAAAACCATTTCTTTTATACCACTGTAAAATCCCCTCTTTTTAAACAAGCAACTCAAGCAATATACCCAAAACAAAATATTATAGAAAATAAATTCAACAATATAATAGATATGATTTTTAATACCACTGTAATATCCCTTCTCTCTAGACAAATAAGTCAAACATCATACCACAAGTAAAAATACCATAGCAAACAAACTCAAACAATATACTTTATATTTTAATAATTTGGCCTAGAATTACACGATGGAGCAACCTTTTTAGCTACAAAAAATAAATTTATAGAAGCCCATAAACAACCGTGGCTAATGGCATGATTTGCTAGGAAAATAGGAGATGATTTCATTGCTGAAATGTCCCATTACATTGCCTTAAATTACTATACTAGAGCAAATTTGATGGCTATTTTGACCCTCCTTTTGATGCTATGACCCAACAAATGATGGTTAAATTGGTAAGAAAAAATGGCACTAGATAGGGCATCACAAATCTAGGCTGAAACTACCCACAAAATATCCTCAACTTGCTGATAATAACTGATACAACCTCCTCAAGTGATCCTTGGATTGGCCCCCCTTTTTTCCACATGAGCTACAAATGGAAAACCGGACCCCTAAAAGTCCTGTGATCTTTGGCTATACCACGACTTGGAAATGAGATGAGTCTTTAACACTAAATACTAGTAAAATATTTGAGTGATCTTTCTTCTAGTAAACAAGCATGGATTTTCTTCACCATCAAAACCAATTTGCTTAAGGGTTTCACCCTTAGCACTCCAAAGCCGCAAGAGCTCTCCAAATTGATATGAGGAAAAATCATTGTGCATGCCAACAATGTGAGCTCTAATATCTATTTTATCATTAGAATACCATGGGTCTATACAAGGGTCATCATAATACCATGGTCTCTCTTTTATAACTTCACATGTTGCTTTTTCAACTAAGTGAAATTTAAATATATACATCAATTTATTGAATTTTTGATCAACTATAACCTAAGGGAATCAATAGGCGACTGAGTCATTCTCTTGGAGTGATCATGATGGAGAGGGACATTATAGATTCTTTATTTGATTATAGTGTGTAAGCCAATCTCATGACAATCCTTGCCCATACCCATTGGGATAGGTAAAGGATGATGCAAATCTCAAAGTTATTAGGTAGTGTAAGATTAAATTTGCTATAATTGCAAACTATATTGATGAAGTGGACATAGATGTAGCTTTTCCTCTTGATGTGTGTGGTGTAGTATTTGGAAGCCCCTACATGTACATGATAGATGCAATCTTCATTTGGAGTCCTTCGTCATCAATGAACACAAAGGTAAACCCAATACTTATCTAGTAAGTGATAGCTAAGGCAAGACATTGATAAACTCAACTAGGAAGTTTGTATTTTTGTTCTCAAAATATAATTGAGGAGGAGACAAATGAACAAAATTAAAGGCATCTTTGGAGGGATGTACTAAAAAATAGAAACACTTGTTGGAAGATATTTTGTAGGCATATAGAAAAGTGTTCCAGGAGCCTAAATACGTACCACTTACAAAAGGATTGGAGCACAATATACAATTTTTATTTGATCCCTCATTGCTAAAAATATGACTATACAAAAAATCTACACTAAAAATGGGTGAAGTGAAGAAACAATTATAGAGATCTTTGGAGTAGGGAGTAATGTGACCATGCACATTACTTTGTGGGTCAAGAAGGATGAATTTAGAGAACATTTATTGATTATAGAGCCTTGAATAAGATCACACTCAAGAATCAATATCCTCTGCTAAGAACCGATGACTTGCTAGATCAACTACAAAACATGCAAAGTAAATCATCAAGTTGGATCTCAAATTGAGATACCACTAGGTATGAGTAAAAGAAGAGGGCACCTAGAGGACCACATTCAAATGAGACACATATTTTTTGAATGATTAGTAATGTCTTTTGGTTTATGTAATGCACTAACTACTTTTATGCATTTAAGTGAATGATGTATTTTGTTGCTTTCTAGATTCAACTATAATTGTATACATGAAAAAATATTAATAATAAAAACATTCAATGTGTGTGTGTGTAAAGAGAGAGAGTGTGTTGCTAAAAAACCAACATAGATTCATATCTCTGCATCTACCAACAATAGAGAGGAATCAAATCTCTAGAAGTGCAAATTTTTTCTCAAGTTCCACACCCAAAATAGATTTGCCAAAAAATTACCACCTCTCCACATTTAGTAGAACTAAAATTAAATAAATCTATGTTAATAATATATTTTTAAATTAATACTTTTAACAAATATTTAACATTATAAAATTTCTAATACCATTTAAATTATTACTAAAAGTAAAAAATAATAAAATAATGCTATACAAAAATATTGAATGAATCTATATTCAAACGTTATATATTATTTATATAGTTAGTATCTATAATGTATATAAATATGTCTTTAATTTAAAAAAAGGTATTTACATTAAAAATATAATAATATTAGAATTATTTTTTGATGAATATACCAATAAAGTATGTTATTAATTTGTATACTCCTTACTCTCTTGTAATCGTTTAATTTGTATACTCCTTACTCTCTTGTAATCGTTTTGTCTCTGGATCTGAGTCTCTCTTGTAATCGTTTTGTCTTGTAATCGTTTTGTCTATGGATTTGAGCTGGGTACACAAATTAAATGATTTAACCTAAATTTTAGTAAAGGGTTTGTTGAAAAGCTGGGAATACTTATTTTAAAGCTTCACAGAAAAATAGTTCAATACTTTAGGCAGATAAAGAAACAAAACAAGAGAAGATAACTTAGTGGATTTGATCTTCTCTTGTAATTTTTTTGTTTCTGGATCTGAGCCAGTACACAAATTAAATGATTTAACCTAAAGTTTAGCAAAATGTTTATTGAGAAGCTGAGAGCACTTATTTTAAAGCTTCACAAAAAAAATCGCCGAATATATCGAGCAAATGAAGAAACAAAACAAAAAAAAGTAACTTAACAAAAGGTTTGTTGAAAAGCTGGGAACACTTATTTTATAGCTTCACAGAAAAATAGCAAAATACATCCCGCAAATAAAGAAACAAAACCAGAAAAAATAACCTAGATTGTTATAACCTAGATTGTTATTTATGGAGAACGCCATACTATTCTGGGATAGATGCCCGACCATAGCTTTCCCTGCCAAACCAGAGGCTCTTTCTATTTAATTCAGAATGAATCATGGCTATCAGACCGGAAAATTAGAGATGTCTGCCGAAGGACCGACCTCTGCGTCAGCATATCCATCAGGTCGTTCCCCATCTTAAATGAAGACGGAGCTTTACAAAGCTTTAAAGCTCAAGACATCAAAGTCTGCCGCAAAAGGGCAAAGGAAGAACCTGGTTGGCATGGAAATCAGAGTTGAAAAAAGAAGAGCCACGGCCACGAAGAATCTCCGAACTGCTACACAGACGCACTCAGTAAATTCAATATTCAGAACTCCCATGTGAAAAGGAGCTTGGATTTTGAACCTGAAATATTTCAATCTACAAAGTGGGAGTTCGAATTCCACTCAAAATTCAATCAACAAAGTGGAGGTTTAAATTCTACTAAAAATTGTATTCATCGAGTACAGGGCTTCTTCTCTGTTGAGAAACTATTATTGCTTTCGTCCGTTGGTCTCAATCGGTTCTCAAAGAAAGAATGAATTAAACCAGGTTTCAAGAAGAGATATTTGAACTCAATTTGTAAATGGCATCAGAGGTTTTAGGTCATAAGTCAAATCTTTTCACATTTGGTGATGAAGCATAGGGGTTGATTACGTTTAGTGAGATATATATCTATAAGTTATTTATTTATAAAATTTAGGAAAAATTTTAAATTAATTTTTTTGAGTTATAATGATTAAATAATGGATAAATTTTATTTATTTATTTTTAATAATAATCATGAATTTTCATGAGTAAAAAGTTGAACATAGAGCTTAGTAGGATTACATTATACTTTCTTATGCCATAATTGATGTCATGTATAAAAATATGGTCAAAATATATAGCTTCTCTTTCACCATTTACAATGCCTTATATACAGCTTGAGTGGGCCTAATGGTTAAGAGCATGTGTTTCCTCCTAAGAGATCACAGGTTCAAAACCAAAGGGGGATAGAGTATGTATGCCTTTGTAGACTTAGCAGTCAAATCGCTACGCAGAGGTGGGTCCCTTGTCCCACAAACAAGGGGGTCTCATACACCAATTTGGTGTTTGGCTTGGTTGTGACCTTAAAAATGGATATTATTATTATTATTATTATTATGATATGTCAAAAAAAAACTTATGCCTTATGTCAAACAAAAAAATATTGGCCTATTTCTAAATTCTTTAGAATTGCCCCCGTTGAAAACAAAATTTACATATCATTCCAACACATTTACATTATTTTATGAGAGGCTAGCCCTCCCCTTGGCTGTTTTGATTGTTTCACATATTGCTTCCTTCCCTCAATCGCTAAGTCAATTCCTCTAGTTGTGACATGAGAGAATCCAACTCATCCTCCAACCTTTGGAATCTTTGTCGGATGCTAAGTAATTAGTCCATAAGCATCATGACATCTTGATGCATAGATAAAAGTTTGTTCTCCCAAGTTCTTCTCTCCCCACCTTGCATAATAACTTTATAGAGGTCCAAGTCCGGGAAAATTCCAAGCTCAATATAGAATCCAAAGAATGTCCCCAATACCGAGAGACCAAGGCTGAAAAGTCCCAACATCCCTGAATTACTAAGGAATCACTTTCCCTGATATTTAGAAGCCACCAAGCTCAGACTCCCTGGACAAAGCTTGAGAGTAAAACAAAAAAATAGCATTTGGAATTAACATAAAACCAAAGTTTATAAATCCAATTAGAATATAGATTGCATGCAGAAATCAATTTCCCAGGTGACAACCATTAGTCGGATATGCACATGTGAACTATTAAGCGGGCACAAAGCAACCGAATATAGCTCGCAAAGCATGCCTACAATCAAACTTGAAGGCACCACCACCCTACAACCAAACTCCCACTTTTGTCTAGCTAATAAATCTAGGAGGAGGACAAATCTCCACAACTCCAACATACAAAAATGAACAACTACATGAGCCACACAAAATAACAAATCTTGAATAACCTAGACAACACCCCTAGAAAGATTGTGGATCTATGGCGATGAGACCCTGCCCACCCAAAACCCAAATTGATTATCATAAAAAAGAATAAACCTTAAAACAAAGTTCTCTTGCAACTCACTATACCCTAACATCCTCCCCCAATCCACAAGACTAAATTAAAAATAACGACCCATCTTTAAATCAAATAAAAATAGAGGCTCCCCTAATACCACTCCTAAGCATCATAAACAAGTATACAAAAACCAACAAAACCACTTACCTTAGTTGTAGACTAACACACACATTTTTTGTCCCTATCTTTTAGCTGAAACACTAACCCATCAAGAGCACGAGACTAAATAACTGGATTTTAGAGATCTGTGGTATTTATCTTTAGAATTGGTTGCCGGAGAATCCACAGTTTGGACTTTTTCATGCCAACGTTTCGAATCCCAACTGGGATCCATCTTCAGGACTTTGAATGATGATGCAAGAAGAGCAGATTATAAGGGAATAAATAATCATGGGGAAAGTAAATTTTAGGAGAATGTCGGCT
>APFE031029768.1:185294-202206 GCA_000404065.3 Pinus taeda
CATGAAAAAGTCCAAACTATGGATTCTCCGGCAACCAATTTTAAAACTAAATAACTCAACTTCTAGACACTTCAATTCTCAGAGAATCCTCCACAATGAGTCGACCACCTTCCATCTTCATATGTACCTTGGTGCTATGACATTAGGGGAATTTTGAGGTAAAAAATGGGCCTCAAAATGAAAAATGTACTAACAAAATAAACTTTAAGAGAACCAATAGGATTCAAGATGACGATGTCATCCCTAAGGGAGAATATTTTTGAGAAGGAAAAGAAAAAAACTATTTTTTTAATCATATTTTTGACTTATCTCCTTGTAGGTTTACTCAAATTTCAAGTGTGTACATTCGTTGGATGCAAAATTAGATTTCACATCCAATGATTACCCACTCTATAATTTTTTGAGTGGATATGCATAGAAAAAAATTCAAAATACATGAAAATTTGTGTTTCAAACACATTTTTCATGTATTTTGATTTTTTTTCTATGTAGATCCACTTAAAAATTTGCAGAGCGGGTACTCATTGGATGTGAGATCTAATTATGCATCGAATGAGTGTACACACTTGAAATTTGAGTAAACCTACATAGAGATGAGTTCAAAATACAATAAAAAAATGTAGTTTTCTTTCTTCTCTTCTAAAATTTCACCTCTTATTTTATTATTTTACTTACGAGGCCCATTTTAGACCTCAAAATTCCCCTAATGGGGGACATCCCAACATAGTAAGACTAAATATCGAACATGAGCATACCTACATACACATGTTCAATAATGTAAAAATCAACTCCCTGCTCTGAGGCAACTTCATTTCCATGCAAACATGAAATTAATGCCTCCATTATCATCTCCATTCCTCCAAGTAATTTAATCTCATGAATCTAACCCTGGTGAGATCAACATCTTACAAGATTGTGCTTTCTTGAAGTACAACCTCCTATTGCTTCACATGATTTCCAAATGTCTCCCTGCACTCTTCCATAATTATCTCCATGACACGATGAATCGAGACCACAAACCTCCTAACTGAATAAGGGTGAGAGCGCCTCACCACCACATTAAATATAGTCCCCCCTTACTCAAACTTTCCCATGGATTAGCCATGAGGTTATCCTTGGTGTTGTTACATCTTAGAACATGAAAGAACTGCATCCTTAGAATATTTTCTTGAGCTTTAGATCTGAAGAGATTTTTCTTGAGTATAAATGGTGAATTAAGTTTTCTCAGTCTCCAATAACAAGCACTTGTCAGGCTCCAAGGCCAATGATTTACTTTAACCCTTGGATGAGGGCATATGATTTTGCCACATTGTTAGAAGCGAGTCTCAAACCCAAATCATACTTCATTTCTTCTTGATTCTAAGGGTGAAAATCACCTTGCCACCCCACTCCTGCCCCCTCAGACAAAATCTATGTTAAGATGACTATTTAGGAAATTTCATGTAACTAATAAAAGAGTATTATAAATGAACTAATATTGTATGTATGATTTATAATTTGATTTCTTATCCTCAAATGCTTTTCCCACTTATTGATATCAATGATGAAATAAATAGGTCTACTCAATAGATATGGTGACATCTAAAACAAAAATACCAATGGAATGTAGAACTCCTCACTCTAATCAAAACACCATTTAAATTATAAAGTTTTAATGAGTAAAGTGAAATTACCAATTGTATTAAAAGGGACCCACAAAAAGTGTGAGAACTTAGCTCACTAAAGACTTAGCGATTATGCTAAGAACATAGGAATTATGAAGACCCAAATTGGGTCTTCTCAGTAAAACAAAATTTATCATTTAATTTAATCACAAGAAGGAAAATATCAAATTTTATGCTATTGTCAAATCACTGTTGTGTTATAAATATGATATTTTCCTTCTTGTGATTAAATTAAATGATAGATTTAGTTTTAATTAGAAGACCAGGCTAGGTCTTCACATGTGGTACCACAACCAAGCTTTTAAGGTTAATTAAATAGAAATAAGAATAGTCATTAGTCAAGCTTAATCATTTATTTTATTATCTAAAATTTTAAGCTTTAGGATACTAGTGTATTTGTGTGAGGTGTGGGTATGTAGCTAGCATACACATACCTCGTATATATACTAATCATACTTATTGGAATCAAGCACAAAAATTCAATCATGCATTAGGTAAGCTAATAAGATAATTTAAGATAATAGGATCAAGTTGGGCATTGCATGAATTCAATTCTAAAGGAAAAACCAAGTTTGAAACCAAATCATTTAAAGTGATAATAAAATTGAATGATTTTATTCATAATTTGTTACGTGCATGATTTTAGTGTTTTTTATTAGTCGAAACATATTATTTATAGAAACATAGACACAAATAATCACTTCAATATAGAACCAAATATGTAAGCACCAATAGTGAGAAAACCTTTATTAATATTTACAATATAAAATGATGTTCACTTGTCTCTTCAAGGGGGGAAACTTCCAACTAAGTAGATAAAAAAATACACCATTATTCACTTAGCACATGATTACATAAATTTTGATACTATATATCATTTCTAGTTGATCAAAACCCTATTCACCTAGTGGATCTTCATTAATGAGGCCATAATCACTAACTAGTGGACCTTCTTTAATGACACCATCTTAATTTTGTCGATTTCACAATCTACTAATCGAGCCTTTAATTAAGAGAGATGGTTCAAATACATTAAGTAACGACCTCTTATCTTAAATATAGGAGTTAGGGTAGGGCCCTAACATTCCATACCTTTTACACAATATCATTGTCCTTAATGATGGAGATGAAGGAAGTGGTAGATGGACTATGCTAATTCCCATGTAGAATGTTTAGTATGTGTATCCTCCCATCATATTAAGACTTGTTGGAAAGTGCATTGATGAAGATCTCACACACATTTGTCAAAAATGGCCTTAGGCTATAACCATATGGAACCATCCTTGTTTATTTTGGGACCGATTGTTGAACTCTATAATGGACCTAACCACTTTCTTGAAGCAAGTCACATGAAATAATGGGTGGATATTAGAATGGCATGGAAAGCCACTATGAAAGCCACCTAATCTATAAATTTTAGTACACTATAGGGCCCATAAAATTTAGGTGCTAACCTTCATTAGTTTTTCTCCTTAAGTTATGTCTACTTATAGGTTTGGATACACAAGAAAACACAAACCCCTTCTTTAAAGTGGTGTTTGAAGTAATGTTGATTTTCGTATTGCTTCAATGAATTCTACGCCAACACCAAATTATACTCGAGGGTACAAAGAATTTCAAGACATGGAATTAGTGTTTTTCCATCTCTTGAACCTTAGATAAGAATGGTAATATCGGATCATTATATTATTTTTTATTCATATTGATGCTTTTAGGGTGTAAAACGTGGAGGAATAAGCTCATAGGACCATTTTTACTAGTGTGTCCCACTTTAGTGAATTGAGGTTTAAAACCTTCCATATGTAGTTTGAGGCATTTAATGAAATTTTTGGGACTTAAAAACTCTCATTTATGCATACCCATCTATAATTATTATACAATAAGATACCTTTCCAATGTCATAAGAAAGACCTCAAATAGATTCCTTATGCAAAAGTTATGCCAACAGGAAGTTGACCTTCCTGTTTTGTACACCATGATTCGAGAGGATGCCACATTAACTCCATTACTCATGAAAAAGTGGCTATCCACATGGGCATAATAATCTAGAATCATCAAGTTGTAAATCGTATTAAGTGTCAAATGGGTCAAATTTAACTCATAGTTGGATATCGAGTTGTGTTATAATTGGGCGACTAAGAGGAAAAGGGGTTCAATTATATTCTAGTGCATTTTGTTCCATAGTAGAGTAGAGTAGCTGAGAGCAGATAAAGAGATGATAGAATAGAGAGGTTTTTGTTGTTGTTGTTGTTTTGTATTAGCCCATTTGAAATAGGCCTCACTCCTTCATATTTGCACCATTTCCATTCAATGAAAGGGAGAGTAGAGTAGTCACATTTTACAACTGAGTTTTCTCTTGAAAGATTTTCCCAAGTCATATCTTGTGTTATTGCAGCTTTGTGAGTGATTGTTCTATTTTTTTTTCTCTATTTTCCATATTTTGTATATTGCATGCATAAGCATAAACATTAATTTAAGAAATCCAGAAAGTCTATGGAAAATTGACCATCATAGTATATATTTTTAGATTTCAATAAATCTTTATCAAATCTATTATGAAATGTTAAATTATCTAAGCCCAACAATTAAATTAATGTGATAGTAAATTTTTATCCTTGATTTTTATTTCTACCAAAAACCTAGAAAATTTAAGTATGAAATCTATGCACAGTTAACACAATTGAGCTTCTAATAGTTTATGCATATCAAAAATAGAAATTCAAACACTCAATTTTTACACAACTATTTACCTTGGAAAACCCCAGTGTCGGGAAAAAACAATGAAGAGGGATTTTATTAGGTTTCACGATAAATATTACAATAACAGTACTAGAGATATTACAACCAATCAATCTTCTTAGAAATCGGTCCTTCCCTTATGCTTGGTACGTCTTGAAGTATGACCTCTTTTTTCCATAGTATCATATGGCCCTTTCCACAGCCCAAGACTTGGCCTCTTCAAAAGAAAACTCGATCTCTTTCATGTTTACTCAACCAAGAGTATGACTCATCTCCTTAGCTTCTTGAATTTCCTAATTTTCACCCAAGTTAGCCCTCTTCTCTCTCACTCAAAGTGATTTCAAAAGTAATGTTTCCTTCACTCACTCATTCTAATAATTTATAATTATTTTAACGCCAAATACCATGGGTCATCATAATATAATGGGTCATCAAAATACCATGGGCCATCATTTAACACAACTTTAGATTAATTAATTCAATCAATGTACTTTTCTTGAGTAAAACATATGAATAATTAAAATGACTAAAAATACATAATTATTAAGTTGTCTTCTGCATGCCTAGGCATAAGGTCTATGCATAGACACTTGTTCAGGCTACAATTTTTAACAATCCCTCTTAACAAGGAAGGCTTTTTGCACCACCTGATGAGCCCTGGTATTGCAACAAGAATGGTGCAACTCCCAAGGCTACCAACTTAAGTTATTAACCTGAGATTTGTATAAACTTAAGGGTTCAACACTGTATTTGCAACATACACCTTCCTCTTCCTAGCCCGAATCCCTGTGATGCAAGTGAAATAAGACAATGAAGCAACTTCAAATGAGCAAAGGATCTAGGTAAGCCTCCAATCCTAAGTTGCAAAAGGTAAATAACAATAAGAAAACCTATTCTACTTTTGTTGGAAGGTAAATGGTAGAAAGGAAATCTATTCTAAAACTAAGCAAATCTAATCTATCTTTCTATAAAGTAAATGACATTAAAGGAGTTCTATATTATGCTTGCAAGAAGGAAATCACACTTTGCATAAAGTAAATTGTGGAAAGGAAATCTAGACTAATTGTAGAAATCAACATTCAAGATGCAATAAATGTAAGATCTAAATGGTGACCTAATTAGGTCTCAGCTCAACCAAAGTGGCCTCATATAATTCACAGGCCATAAATCTACTTCTACCATAAATTTGGAGTGAATTTGGGCAAGGAAGATCTTGAAACAAATTGTTACGGGACTGCTATAAGACTTCTATTCCTCGAGATAACTTGCTAAATGAAAAATAAAATTAAATGAAAATGAGATGGGATAATTTTATTTATGAATTAGGATGTATTAGGACTCCATTCCAAGTGGAATCACTAAAAAATACCACTGTTAAAATGTGCTAAACAATAGTAGAAAATTACTACTCTAAAATCCGGAAATTCAAGAACTAGTGAGCTAGTTAACCTAAAAAATGATTAACCTAATAGAGTGAAAATGCTATGGGGTGAATTAATTTATTAACATAGATGTTTTTATGACTCAACACAAGTGGAATAAAATCAAATGAAGCTCATTAACATGTTCTACAAAATAACAGAAAATTACTATTATTTTGCTACAAGAGACTTCCAGAAATTCTAGATTTGTGAACTAGTAAACTAATCCAATTAGCTCAATGATGAATATGAATTCTCAAAGATGTTATAAGGATGCATAATTCTTGTGAATATATAAATAACCTCCAAAAATAATCACTTCAATAATTTAACCAATGTAACCTAGAACAAAAGAGGCATGAACACTAAATGTAGAAATAAGAGATGCAAGCGAAAAAGACATTCAAAGGAAATAAAGAAATTGCACAAGAGGACATTTGAGGATCCTGGGATGGCCAAGCCCAAGGATACTCAAAGTATGATGAAGGAAATGAAGCTTTAGAAGCTAAAAATGACACCAAACTTCATTATTTGAATCAACCCAAGTACATCTGTGCTAGAAATGAAAGTGGAGTTGCTAAACAAAAAGTTTTCTCCACAAGAAGATTAAGAAATACAAGAATTGTAGTGGCCAATTCGAATTGATACTTATACAAAGTGATGACGAAGAATTATCCTTGAAAGGAGGCAAATTTCCCCTCCAAAATCCCTCCAAAATTGGATCTAGTTCCCAACACTAGGAATTTGCATTAAATGACAAGGAACACATTCCTAGATTTTCTCAATCAATGGAGCTCCAAAGTTTGTCAATAATTTCATGATATTTTGTTTATTTATTATATAATCTTGGTCCATCCCGTAGTAAGGAGGAAGTCCTTATATTATCTCATCCTCCATGTCTTCATAATCTACCCAATATTCTCACAATATTCTACAAAAATAAATAATATTAGGCACATAATATGCAATTATATCTAAACCTTCTTAAGAACATATTAAAGCTAAAAAAATCATTAAGTGTGGAAGGAGAGATTTAATATAGGTTTTATGGGCCTAGGAAATGTTAGATGAGCCTTAATTTGTGTTTAATTTGGAGGCCCATCATACCCCCCTACTGAAATTGTTGCTCACCCTCTCAGAAACCTATCCAACTTCTTGCCTTGTTGTTTCTTTTTTATGCATCAGATGTATTTTAATGCAATTCCATTCCTTAGCTCAATGGAATATGATTTGGATGGCTTCCTGAATTGGATGGCCTTCATGGAAAAACTAGCCACGATGGAAATTTTTGCCTCCCTTTCCTGTAGTTGCTCTCTAATCCTCTTATTTTCTAACTGCAGCTACTCCTTCATGACTAATTTCTTTAGCCTCAAGTCAACCAATTCCTTACCCATTTGTTGCACTTTTTACTCCATGAGGCCCACATCCTCCACTTTCTTGGATTTTCCAATTTGCACCCATATGTGATTTCTTCCACTTTCCCTTTCTAGCTCGAAGAAGAGTGGTATTGCAAATTTGTTGGTTCTAATTCTCCCATCCTCAATTAATTTGAAGTAGGATCCAAGTTGGGTTGTGGATCGAGCTCTTGGAGTTTTGGAGGTCTTATTATCTCCCTTTTGATGTGACTGTCCCTTTTTGTAACATTTCATGTTACTCATGTAGTCATTCTTTTTCTTCTTGTAGCAGTGATGTTATAGTCATGTAGCATTTATATTTGCATTCTTTCCATTTCCTTCGAATATTTCCTTTCTTCCTAAGACTCTACTGGCTATTATAAGTGAAATTTCTCTTCTTGTAGCACTCTATTAGCTTCCTGTAGCATATATGTCCCTTCTTGTAGCAATTATGTTCTTCCTGTAGCACTGTTGGTAATCTTGTAGAAACCAACCCGAATCTTGTAGCAACTATTATTTGCATTCCAAAAGGTGGAGGGTCCACCTTTTTATTCTTTTATTTTGATTTCTTATTGATTTTTTCATTATTTTTTCTCTTTCTTTTTCATTGCATGCAAAATAAACTCAGAGTGATTTGAGTTAACTGAGATGGCCCCCAACTACTTTTTGAACTCCATGATAACATCCCACTTTCTTAAGTATTTTTTCACTTTTGTCTCATTTATTTCCCACATGTGTGGAAATCCTTTGGAGAAAAGTTAAGTGACTTTCTAGATAAGACCAAGGCTTCCTGCTACTAAGTTTTTCTATACAAGATCTTTCCTTCTCACACGTTTAATGTTTTCTCAAGCTAGAATATGTTCGAAGGGTGAGGTTAGAGAGTTGCATACATGTGACTTACCATGAGTGTTTTTTTGTGCAGGATGTTGCTATAGTTGTGGAGACTACCTTTGATGATCCTGAAGTTAGATGTGATAATCTGTTGGAGGTCCTCTAGGTTTTCTTGCTGCTGCTATTACTCAGCTCCTGAGATGCTCTTGATGTGAGTGTTGTATATAATAATATGTCATTTCTAAACAAAGGTAAGGTTGTTGTGCATGTCTTTTGCAATTTATTTTGAAAGATATGTATTTTTTATGTTCTCTTGTCGATTGATGCTTGATGGTGTAGGTCAGTCCTTCATGCAGATGCTCTTTGGATAAGATGTTTCTATTCGCTGAGTGACAGAGAATCTTGTAGAAACTAACAAAAGGTCTTCTAGATACTTGAGGATCAGAGTTATCATATCCAAATTATCTATGGTGGCTGACTTTTGGATATGGTACCCTAGCTATGGTCTGGCAGGGGATGTATAGACTGCTACAGGATTGTGTGTCTTCCTGCAGTAGTCACAAAAACCCTGATAAGACCATAATTTCCTTCAAGTTTTGCATTTAAAAATATTGATAATTCATGAGTAATATGTTGACAAGGATCAAAGGCCTTTTTGTGGTAGAAGAGATGGAAGAAGGGGTGAAAATTGGTGTTTTTGATGGAAAAAGGTAGAAATAAGAGTAGAGAAGAGGTCATGTGGTTTGGAAAATTAATGATGAGGCTATGGTGGACCCCTCCTCTTGTTCCTAGATGAAAAACATAAGATTTAAACCATTTTTCTATGCCGATCACAGTCCTGTATAAATTTTGGATAGCCCTGTAGCACTATAGTGTTGAGAAATCAATGGTAGTAAGATTAGGGTTAGTTTATTTTTCTCGATAATTACTTGCGAGTTATGTTGGCTTCCTTTACTTATTTTTTATATTATCTTTCATCAAGGAATTACGAAATTATATGTCAATGAAGATCACAAAAACACAAAACACAAGATGTAGGCACTTTGCTTGGGAAAAACCCCTATCTAGGAGAAAACCTAGTCAAAATCCCTTCCTTCAATATTTTTCCTTGAGACTCTTCTACATAGACAAAGAGATCCTACACACCAAGACAATTTCTCCTTCTTCTATCCAACTTTTGACCTAACAACAACAACACTTCAACCTTAACAACTTTGACTTGGAAGCTTCTGGCATGAGCAACAACTTCAACCTAGACTAGGAGTCTTGAATCTCCTAAACCAACCCATAAGAGAGAGAGAGATAGAGGCACCAAGATTTTTATTTTCTTCTTCTCTTTCACCTTGACCAAAATCACGCTCATTTTGGACCCTACTTTCAACTTCACACTTCTTCCCAGCTTCCAAAGATCGAACTATGCTTGAGAGAGTGAGATGCTCAAATGAAGTTAAATTGCCTTGTATATATGGCCTTCCAATGAGGTTGAATTTCCGTCCTTGAGGCTGAATTGATCTTCATGAGGCCGACTTGGTGTGGAGCTCACATAATTTATTTTTGACTAAAAGATAATTCTTTTTACATCGTTCAAAAGCCCAAGAATGGTCTCATAAAATATACAATGACTCTATTGAATCTTTATTAATCATAGGGGTCCATAATGGGGACTTTGAATAATAAAATGATGACCTAAGCATGAAACCGATTCTTTAATAAGTCATTGTAACAATAATTAAAATTATTCTTACAAAAACATTTTATGAAGACCGAACCTAGTTACATTTTTCAACGTTCCCTCTTAACTAGGGAGGTATTCATAGAGAAGATCTCAAACTATCTGAACTATAAAGAGTTTAGGCGCTACAATTCTATGAACTAGATTCCTGACTGCCGAGCCCCAAAAATGGGTAACTTATTGGGCTCATTTTGCCTATTATTCTCAATTAATCCACCATTCTTCATATTTTTATGCATGCTTTTGAATATAATTATGTTAATTGAATGAATGAGAATAGTCACTTGACCACAAAGTCTAATACGTGCTTATTGCAGATTTTTGGACATCTTTTGGACCAAGGTCAAGCATTTATGAGCCAGTTGACAGCCAAATACGAGGGAAAAAGGCTGAGGATTGGTAGGAAGGGTGTCTCTTGCACTAAATTTCCCCTTCCTCGAGTTCTCCACCATCAGCTTGGAGTTCAACAACCCACCAAAGATGATTTCCAAGGGCAGCCGAGCAGATTTTGTGAAGTGGCTGATTACTTGTAGTTTTGAGCAACCAAGCCCCTCAAGTTAAGGAGGGCTGTTGGAGGTCCTCGTGGTGCATAAGTAGGAAGGCTTTAGCCTTGATAGTTTATCTCTTAAACAATTGTTTTTCACACTTTAGTGCTGCTTTGCCTTTTAGCTCATTTTCGAGCTCTTGCTGTAAACATTTTTGTGACATGATTATTTTTTGAGTAATGGAGATAAATTTCACTTTGCACCAGCTCTGAGCTTTTCTTAGGAGGTTGTAGCTCTTGGGATTGGGCCCAACCCAAGTGCCAGTACCTCCTTTGTGTACTTTTATGTGTTTTCTTTGCATTCATAGAATAATTTCTGCTATTTAGGTTAAGATCTTGCTTTGTTACTTAGGTTGCTTTTGATGATTAAAGTAGCTTTCCATGCTTTAGGTTGATTTGAAAATTTGGTAATAGAAAGGATCTTCAAAAAGGCCATCAAGAAATCCTTGATCTCACCTCTCCCTCCTTGGGACCATGAGCTGAGACCAAGGCATACTTGCTGCCACAAAAACACTATTTTTTCCTTTCAATGCAGTTGCGAGTGTTAGATTTTTAGTTGGAAAAGTTGATACCAGTTATACGTGTATATTTAGATCTATTCTTGCTTAGGTTTCCATATTTATCTCGCATGATTTCCTGTTTATAAACTTCTGCTCATCATGTTTCTGGTTTCTAGGTCAGATTAGGTCAAAATAGCTAGATCTCTGGTTTTTCTAGTCTTTCTTCGATCAGTTTTGAGAAATAGTGTGCAGAGCCTCTGTAATACCTCCCTGTATATCCTTCCTCCATCATACCACCTACTCCAACCCCTAACTCAGATTTCTTCCCTTCAGTTGCCACACTTTTCTAGCTTGCCCTAATTTCTACATTTTTGTGCAACATTTCTCCCTCCATCCTTGAACAAATCCACCCATCTTCATCACTCCTTAGCTTCATTTACTAGGTCCTAGACCCCCTCACATCCTCATCCATCCTCCATTTCCACTTTCCCACTGTTTTTCCTCCATCAACCCTCTAAAATCCTCTCTCGGCTCTTCCTGTAGAACATCCTGTAGAACCCCTGCAGACTTCCTGTAGAAGTTCACGCGAGCAGTTTTTCGAGATCTGATCACTGTAAAACTCTCTAGAAGGGTGCTAGGGACCACTTAGGCCCTCTTCTCACCTTCCTAACCTCTTGCAAGCACCCACTCCATTTCCTTCCGCCAATCAACCTCTGACAGTAAAAAAAAATAGTTAAAGCACATGCATAATAATTATGCAAATTTACTCAAAAATACAAAAAGATGTTTTTTCCAGATTTCAATTCAGAAGTAGCCTAGTCACATGCATTTTACCTCTTTGAGAATCAATGGCATCCATTTCCGCAGCTTTCATCTCTTTTCTTGCACTAGTAGGGTTAGTTGGTAAAACTAGGGTTTGCATTTCCTTTCAGCTTTCCGCTTCTTTCCGCAAGTTTATTAGCCTCTTTTGAGTTAGATCTCGTCCATCATAGTTAAAAGCTTCTTCTAAGAGCTCATAGTAGTTGGCTTAAGCTCCTAGCAGACTTGTGCTAGCTGATCAAGTGACAGCCTGTGGCAAGAGCTAATACTTGTGCATATAGCACAGTCACTTCCAAGTTTGTTACGAACAAACGGGTTTATAAAAGTAAATAAGTGAGTCCCAGAAGTTGCAACATCATTGCTGCAATACTGTAGCCCACCATCTTTTTGGCGTCGTAGATGCGGAAGCATAAGAGTAATAGTGATTACTTCTTTTCTTCTATTTTCTACTGCAACATTCTGCTAAGTAGTTTATTTCAGCAAGAGTAGAGTAGTTGTTTCATTTCCATTCTGCAATTTCATTTTCGCAAAAATAGATTAGAAATTTCCTGATTTCCTAGACTAGCATTTCAATTCTGCAAGTGTAGATTAGCATTTCAATTCTGCAAGCGTAGATTAGAATTTCAATTCTGCAAGCGTAGCTTAGTCATTTCCCGCTTTCATTTCAATTTTGCAAATTTCATTCCAGCAAGGTTTACTTTAGTTAGTTGCAATTTGTTGTTCAAACACTTTCAGTTTTGAAGGTACAAGCATAAAAAAAACACAAAAATCCACAAAAAATATTCCATTTCATGCCTCGTAGGAATAGAGACAATACAGGAAAATTCTTACCCAACACCCCCACCACATCACTGAGTCACCCTTCTCTCTTCTTCGGTGGCAGTGAACCTCCAGAGATATACGAAGATCCTCTAACAGAAGGAGAGCAAGAAAACATTCCTCCTGAGACCATGGCTGAACACATAAATGATATAGGAGATGAGGAGAGAATAGAAGGTGCCTTTCCCATCCGAGAGACCAATGGGGACACAAAAATGAAAAACATAAGGCCCTCAGCCTTACCTCACTTCCATGGATTGACCACTGAATACCCTGATACCTTCTTGTTTGAGTTTGTTGTCCTTTGTCAAACTTATGACTATGCAGAAGACGAGCAAAAGTTGAAACTCTTTCCGTCTACCCTCAAGGATGCAACACTACGCTGGTTCATGGGGTTACTTGGAAACAATATCACAACTTCGTCTCAAATGCAGCAAGACTTTAACAACAAATACCGGGACTACTGTAGTTCAAAGGAAATGAAGGGAGAAATCTTTCGGATGACCATGGGAAGTGATGAATCTTTAGAGGACTATGAAGAAAGGTTCCAACTCAATTATAAAAGGGCCAGGTGCGCACTTGACCCCGAATCTCTGAAGCTGGTTTTGCTTCGAGAAGTCCCTGAAGATCTTCTAGATACACTCCATTTGTTGGCTGGAGAAGACATCTACCAGCTACCTTATGATGACATAAAGGCTGTGTTTAGAAACCATTCTAGGGCCGCCTAGAAAAGAGTTAGGGGGAAATCAACTTTCAGCCAGTGCCACCTTCTCCAAACATGAGTTTACAAATCAGATGGAAGAACTTAAAAGTGAGATGAGACAGACTATTTCCATGCAACTGGATACTTTCCGAATCCAACAGAAGAAAGAGGAAGCTGATAATGCTTTGGCCATCTTCTCTCTCAGATGTACAAGGAAGCATCCTTGGAACGAGTGTCTATTGCACTCAGTAGAGGTATGTTTCGTTTGTGAGGCAGATCACCCTACAAACCAGTGCCCAACCTTACCCGGACTTAAAGCTATGTACCAAGGGGTTGAAGGAGCCACTGAACCACTCTACTTCCTCAACCAAAGGGGGCCGCATGGATCCAGACCTTACCAGCAGGGGATGCAAGGGACATCCCAAACTTATTACAACCCTAACCAATCCACTCACATACCTTCTTGGGGTCCCCCTGCTCATCTTTCCTGTTCCGCACCCCCTCCTTGGGCATATCCATCTCAATACCATACTCAACCTGCTGCTCATTCATTTCATTCTCATGTTCAGCCACAACCATAGTGGAATGCACCTCAACAGGGGTGGAGGCCCCAATACAACTCTCCTCCCACTATTTTGCCTCCACCACCTTCTCAACCACAACTATTACCTCCCGCTCCTCTAAGACAACCCCAGATGCCTGCTCAACCGAACCTGAACCCCAATAATAGACAGGCCGAGCAGGTATATATTGGAGAGGCAACATGCCCTACCTATGCTGTGGAGATTTAGAAGATCAAACAACGATCTAGGAAGGTCCTCCCAGATAGCCAACCTCCTCCTAAGGAGGATGAAGAAGAGAAACATGAAAGTGAACCCAAAGCCATTCCACCCTTTCTTGAGAGACTAACTGGAACCACGCAACCAAACCCAGAAGAGACTGAACTTCTGGGAGAACTTAAACAGCTGTGTGTTAAAATACCACTTCTCCAAGCCATCAAAGATGTCCCAATCTACAACAAATTGATCAAAGAGAAGTGTTTCAGGCACCCAGGCAGGCGCAAGAGAGATGCCCCAACTATCAATGTCATAGGACAATTGTCTGACCTGATGTTGGGACAAGTAATTTGTCCAAAATATTTAGACCCTGGGAGTCCTGTAGTTGATGTCCACATCAATGGCACCATAATCCATCGCACCCTGATTGATCTAGGGGCTGCCATTAATGTGATGACTAGGGACACTATGCTCAAACTCAACCTTCAGAGTTCCCTAAGAAAGACCTCGACAGTACTGCAGTTAGCAGACCACTCCATCGTGACTCACGAAGGGATTGTGGAAGATGTCATGGTCTCTGTTGATTCTTGGGAGTACCCTGCGGACTTCTTGGTCCTTCAGCCAAAGGCAAAACTCACTGGATACCCCCTCATTTTGGGAAGGCCTTGCTTAGCTACTACAGATGCTTACATTAGTTGTCGAGCTGGGAGCACGACCATTAAGAATGGGCCAATGTCCAAACAGCTAGTCCTATACCCTCCTGCCAAACCTCTGCTCGAACATGACTTACCTCTCTGGTTGGAGGAGGAAGATGAGGATGAAGTCTACTCTGCACCAGTGTGCACCGTGGAAGCCACCAGGGGAGGTCCTCAAACCGAGGATGACCTTATTGAGAATTTAATTCAAAATCCACCTCCTAGTGTGCTGCCATTAGAAGAGTTGGTAGGAGACACCCAAGCCAGTGCTTTAGTGGATCTCTATGTGGCTGATCCAACCTCTTCCCGAGTTAAGAATGTGGAATTTGGCCCTAGAAGAACCTTGAAGATCAACTCATCCCTATCCCCCTCTTAGGAGAAGGAGCTGTGTATCTTATTGAACTGCCATTTGGATGCTTTTTCTTGGAGTTATAAGGAGATGAAAGGAGTCCACCCATTGGTTTGTACCCATCACATTTACATTAAAGAGGATTGTAAACCAGTCAGGAAGCCTCAGAGGAGAATGAATCCAACCCTTAAGGACATTGTCAAAGAAGAACTGCAAAAGTTGTTGGATGCAGTATTCATCTACCCCATCTCTGACAGTGAGTGGATTTCTCCCCTGGTGTTTGTGCCCAAGAAAAACGGGAAATGGAGAATCTGTGTAGATTATCGAGAATTTAACAAAGCTACCAAGAAGGACCATTTCCCTTTGCCTTTCATAGATCAAGTGTTAGATGGCCTGACAGGGAAGATGTTCTTTTCCTTCCTAGATGGGTTTAGTGGGTATAATTAGATCCAAATCAGCCCGGAAGACCAAGATAAGACCACTTTCACTTGTCCATGGGGTACCTTTACCTATCGGGTCCTTCCCTTTGGGTTATGCAACGCTCCTGCCACTTTCTAGAGAGCAATACTGAGCATATTTGCTGAGCTGGTTCATGATTCGACGGAAATCTATATGGATGACTTTACTCCTTATGGGTCCAACTTCCAAGAAGCATTGACTAACCAGGGAAAAGTTTTAACCAAGTGTATTGAGATGAACTTGTCCGTCAGTCTTGAGAAATGTGAATTCCTGATGATTGAAGGGACCATGCTAGGTCATACAATTTCTCAGCGAGGATTATAGGTGGATCCCAACAAGATTGCTATCATCCAAAGGGTTCCACCTCCTCAAAAGATCAGAGATGTTCAGAGTTTTCTAGGCTTAGCAGGATATTATAGAAGATTCATTAAAGATTTCAGTAAGCTAGCCTCTCCATTGTTTGGTCTTTTGGGGAAAGATGTTGAGTTTATATGGACTGAAAACTGTCAAGAGGCTCTGGATGTGTTGAAGGATAAGTTGGTAACTGCCCCAATCTTGAGAGGTCCAAACTGGGCCCTACCTTTCCACATTCACACAGATGCCTCTAACAAAGCCATAGGAGCAGCCTTAGGACAAGTTGAAGAGAAGCTACCATATGCCATATATTTTTTCAGTAAAAACCTGTCCAAGGCAGAATTAAACTATACTGTAATCGAGAAAGATCCCCTAGCTGTAGTCCATTCCCTAAACAAGTTCAGACACTACAGCACTGGTTATCAAACATTCGTACACACTGATCATGCTGCAATTAGGTATTTGATGAATAAACCTGATGTAAATGCTTGTATCATTAGATGGTTACTTTTATTGCAGCAATTTGATTTGACCATTGTTGATAAGCTAGGTAAGGAAAATGTTGTCGTTGATTTCTGTCTAGACTAGATTTGTCTGCAGGTGAAGAAGGGATGGTGGATGATCAAATGCCAGATGAACACCTGTTTGCTATTTCAGTACTCTCTCTGTGGTTTGTTGATATGGCAAATTACTTGGTTTCAACACAGTTCCTGCCACACCTATCCTTGAAAGAGAAGAGCAAGATCGTGAGGAAAAGTGCCCCATTCACTTGGATTGGGGGCAACCTGTTCAAACTTGGCCCCGATCAGATTTTGAGGCATTGTGTCAGGGAAGAGGAAGTTTTTGACATCCTCCTAACCTTTCATGATGGGCCCTGTGGAGGTCACTTTGCAGCAAAAAGAACCGCTTTCGAAATTCTACAGGCAGGCTACTATTGGCCCACTCTTCATCAGGATGTCAGGAGATACATTAGCCAATGTGACCGATGTCAAAGGATGGGGAAACTGACTCTAAGGGATGAAATGCCCCTCCAACCTCAAGTGAATTTCGAGCCATTTGAGGAGTGGGGCATGGACTTTGTGGGTCCTATCAACCCTCCTTCAAACCGGAAGT
>APFE031029776.1:1516-12220 GCA_000404065.3 Pinus taeda
AATCTCTATAAGAAGAATTTTGTGCAGGTTTTCCTCGGAGAGGTTTTGGCCCTGGACAAAAGCCAAAATTTTGTGTCCTTGTCTCTTTGTTATGATAGTTATTTGATGAACTAAAGAATACACACTAATGTTAAGAAAAATGCTAATAAGTTAAATGTTAAAATCCTCACAAATAGTTATCATGTTAAGAAGAATCTCATTAATTCCATGCCAAAGATTCTTCAACATGGTATCAGAGCATTGGTTGTAGTCTAAGGAAGGGCATAAAAGAGACACTTAAGGATCAGCTTCAAGAAGGACATCAGAACAAGTTGAAGGAATTGAAAGATCGATCTTCAACAAGCAGCATACAATAGTAAGACAATTCAAGATCAATCTCAGTTAAAGTTAAGTCTCAATGCTAGTACTCAGAAGTCGGATCACTCTGAATCTTCAGATGGTACAGACAGGTACATGACCTCGATGATGAAGTTCTCCTATATCGGTCTCAATGAGTACAATGAAGTATGATATCCCAACATTCTTTTGATCACAATACAATCATTGTCTTGACCTCCTCATAATCGCGTCCTCAACATACAAAATGATGCCACTACGTAATATATTATTAACATGCTTATGATGGAGAGGTACTAATAAGTCTTGGTATCTCTGTCTCGGTAATCTCTCGACATAAGAATGATGGCTTCAAAGATCCTATAGCACCACTCGGTTTCGATGGAAAGAATCATGGTAATCCCACACTAGTGAACAATATCATACACACAGTCTCGAATAAGAAACTTAGTAATACTACAATAATATATATATTCTTCGCACAACCATGCAAGTAAGATCTCGATGATAAACACAATTACATTCTCAGTCAAGGAGTAGCCATGATCCTAACATAGGTTATGATATTAGTGAAAACTATGAAGATACAATCATGATCTCGATAGATCAAAAGGCAGATCTCCAATACACACCTCAATAAAGACACAGTGATGAATTTAGTGACAAGCTTGGGCTCACAACACAATGCACAATTCGAATGAACAACACTCATAGACATCATTGTCTCGGTACAGTGTTACAACGACATACTTGTCACAATTCCGGATCTTGTCTATAAACATGATGCTCGCATCAAAGCATGAATTTGTTGATGTTGAAGTATAATAAGGTCCACTTGTGGGATGGCAGTATCACGAGCATGTCAACAATGTGTTTAGTATAGAAGGAGTCGAAAGAACCAAAAATATGAATTAGGAATCAAGATGATCTCAAGATCATAAAGCAATTTCAGTGATGACAAGATCACAAAATTCATGATGCCAGAAGGTCTCCAAAGAAGTCTTGGTAAAAGGATACTAGTGGTTCATGATGGGAAGCTCAAGCAAAAGAAACATCAAGGTGAAGATCTCCTCTTCACATGCCAAGTAAGTATATTTCATGTTTTTGGTTTAATAACTTTGTTTTGCAAGGAAATAGAAATATTGAAGGATAGTCATAGTCCTCATGAAAAAGGTCCTTGCATAAAATAAGGAGGATTGTCATAATCCTCATAGAAAAGAGAAATCAATGATGTCTATGGAAAGGTCTCTAAAGGTCAAACAATGCTTGAATGTATCAAGAGACTCATAGGAATAATATGACATCACTCAAAGGTCCTCACATGCTAAAAGAGGAGACATAAAGAGAGATATATGAAATATGAAATTATAGTAAAGAAGGTCACATCACTTAGACCCACACAAAAGCTTGGTCCTCAAGCAAAGCAATACAAAATAAGTAGAGCTAAGATTCAATGTTATAGAAATATTTTGGAAGCTCATATCACTGAAAGATGGAGGAAGCTAAAGAAGGGAACCAAGGAAAGAGGGAGTAACAAATCTCTCCTATGAGTAAGATAGTATACCTCACAAAAAGGGCCCTATCATAAGCTCCTAAATCTTGTGCTATAAGATATGACAATGATAATAAGAAGCATCATGGCATCATGGAAGCATTAGAAATAAGAGCTTGTGACATCACCATGGGAATCATGAAAGACAAAATCCATGGTAGATAAACATGTAGGATATAGCTCTTGAGAACCTCAATGGACATCGAAGGAAAGGAAGAAATCGTCTAAGACAAGGCTCATCATACATCAAGTAAAAAAGGAAACATCTACTAGTTGGGGATATACAAGATCCTCAAAATTCTATGATGGAATCTTCATCGTAGGGTTCACTAATCTAGAGAGGAAGAAGTGTTTCAATAGGAACTCCAACTTATGGAATACATGAGATGATAACGTGATGACATAAAGCAGATCAAGGGATTGAAGATCTCTTCAATCAAGGAAAATGCTGGAAGAAGCCTCAATGACCTGAAGGTAAAATAAGGTATAAGATATGTATGCTTGTGTTTAATATTATAATGTAATGTCATATGGTTGCAGGTAACATGGATCATTGCTTCTATCTTAAGAAGCATGTTCAAGAGAAAGAGGATCTCCTCGTCTGAAAGGATGCAAGAAGGCATAAGTCATACTAGATGAAATCAACATAATATGTCCTCATATGAAGTATGAGGTAGTGTGGAGTAGGAAGATTCTCTCTGCGAATAGAGACAATCCCTCTAGCCTAGGGGAGAGGGTCTAGCCACAAACAAGGCAATCTAATATAAGTTCCCTTAGATTGAGGATTGTTAAGATCCTACCTCTTGTATCGTTAATCCTTGTTTGATGTAGTCATTGTGCCTTTGCTCCAGCGATTAGCTCCTTAGTGTCAATCAAGCACCTGAAACAATGAGACAAGAAATCAAATCACACATGATAACATACAAAATATTCAATCTACTTAAGAGGCTAAGGAGTCTTAAGCTACCAACTAACCTATGCAATTGACATAGGAAACAAAATATCAGTTGTATTATTATGACAAAAAGGAAAATACAACCTTCACCTTAACGTTGCTTGTCTCCTTCGACGTGTCTGGGTTCTAGAACCATTGTTAGCATCTCATGATTCATCCTAAAAAAATGGAAGTTCAAGGCTTCTTCCTCTTTGCTCCAAACCAAACAAAACACAAGCTTATTCTCCCTTCACAAACACAAACTAGAAGACTAAGGCTCTCAATATGGCTATCAAGATTTTCAGATTATTCCAGCCCTTTCATTAACTAGCTAAGGTTGGAAAATGAGGAGTTTATATAGCTTTGATAGAGGGGAAATGGATAATCTTATGATGGGAGAGGCCTTATCCCTTTTTTTTTTGTTCCATTTTAACAGGGGAAAAGCACCCAAACAATCTCTCTTGACTCTATCTTGCTCAACCATTTACCATACTTTCGTTCACGAAGCTTCTAGACCTAGAAGCTTTGACTCCATTTTTAAAAACTTGCCAAAAGAGGATTGGTGCGGGTCATAAATGGCTTACCAACACCATTCGACGTTAGGCCCAATGTTAGACTCTGCAAATTGACGCAGGGAAGAAACTGAGTGCTAGCGCCGGTCCTAATGATGTAAGAGGGAAATGTTCTGCAGATGAAGAGGGGTGTAAGGACATGTTCTTCATGATAGGGAAACACATGAGGGTCACTGTAGAGGTCCTCCAGGATCAAGAACGGGGAGTACAGGGACAATGACAAAATGTTGTGTAATAGATGCCCCCTAAAGCATGAAGGCTGAACAAGAGTGAGTGGTGAAAATGCTTTGTGAGTAGATGCATGGAACCGAAGATTGCCATCGAAAAACCTGCAAGAAAGCATAGATACATATACATCACTGAAAGCTATGGTACATGAATCGTGGTATGGACACAGCCATCCAGAAGGTCATGTAAATGGATCCAAGGTATGGGTGCAACCATCCAGTAAGAAGGATCATATCAAACCCAAGGTATGGTCACAACCATCCAACTGAAAGATACATGTATATAAGCATGATCATGTCACATCGCACTGCAACCTGGACTCTTGTAATCTAAGCCCGGGGTCTTGCACTCCAACACGACCTGACCAAAGTACAAATTCTAGCATGTGAATAGATGTGTTGATGTTGAACATGCTAGAACATTGCTTGATTACCAGTCAATGATGTGAACTATTAACAAGCGCGAGAGAAACCACCAATAATGACAATGGCTCTCAAGGTACCAGCAACACAATTCACGGAGTGTGAATAAGGAACTGAATTTGAAAACCTATGAAGTCACTCGATTGAAAGCTAATGATAAGAACTTGTCGTCGAGTGCGAAGAAATTGCCATTAGGGAATGCAAGATCTAAGGTTCTAGAAGGGAGTCATTGGGCCAACTTCCCAGATAATTAGCTGAAGTCGACAGGAAGTGACCTTGTCGAAGGAGGGCCATGATGTATCCCACATCATCGACATGAGACAAGGGATGAAATGATTATGGATGATACAGAGAATCAGGAATGAGTGTAAATTGCAGAAGGATTAACTCTTGAACATATCAGTGACACGACTCTGGAGTTTGGAAAATTTTGGATCCATAGGATCAGAGGTCATGATGACATGGTAGACATCAGATGGAAAGGAAAAAAGTGGTGGCCCAAACCTAGGAAGGTCAATGATGAAGCGAGGATATCCCAACACGACATGAAGCAGAAGAGTGTCATGTTCAAGAGTGACAAACTGCTGACACAACTGGTAAAAATTTTCCATTTTCCCCCAACATTTTTGGCAGGTACCCCAATTAATTTTTATCACAATCTTGAAGGGGATAGCATATGCTTGTAATATAAGTCCATCCTTCGTATATATCCGACCTAGTAAGACTATCAAGCCCTAGGAAGGAGAAGCTCATGTCCGTCATGGTGACGAATCCGATGTCATCAAATTTTAACGAGTTCGACAAAGGGAAAACTTGGTATCTTTTTCATGTTTAGAGAGTTTGAAAAAAGACACGGAAAAGAAAACTCCAAAAGGTCCCTTTTCATAAAGTTGTCTCTCGAGCCTGAAAAGGTAGAAAACAATACTCGAAAGAACCTCTTGACCATATCAATCAAGGAGTACCTTTTTCGTAAATAGTTTATCCCAGTCTGAAAAAGGGGTAAACATAGACTGGGTAAACGACGTTTCGAAACCATTTATGAGGTCAAAATGACAAGAAATCGGCAATCTTTTCATGTTTTGAGAGTCAGAAAAGGGCTTAAAGAAGACTCCCCATTTTTATTTTCTTTAACGAGTCAAAAAGGAATAAATACTCGACAATATTTTCATTTATTTTTTACGAGTCGAGAAAAGAGCTTAAATACGACTCCAGTTTCGTATCGCCATCAGCAAACCATCACCTATTACTGTACAAGAAGAAAATGCATTATTCATGGCGAAAAATCATTTTTAAAACCCCTAAAAGAGGGATTGTCTCTGTCCGTATAGAGAATCTTCCTACGCCACAAATTGGTGACCATACTGGGGAGAGGGTCTAGCCAAAAACAAGACAATATAATATAAGTTCCCTTAAATTGAGGATTGTTAAGATCCTACCTCTTGTATCACTAATCCATGTTTGATGTAGTCATTGTGCCTTTGCTCAAACTATTAGCTCTGTACTGTCAATCAAGCACATGAAACAATGAGATAAGAAACCAAATCACACATGATAATGTACAAATATTCAATCTACGTAAGAGGCTAAGGATTCTTAAGCTACCAACTAACATATGCAATTGATATAGGAAACAAAATATCAATTGTATTATTATGACAAAAAGGAAAATACAACCTTCGCCTTAGCATTGCAGGTCTCCTTCAACTTGTTTGGGATCGAGCACCACTGTTAGAATCTCATGATTCACCCTCAAAACAATGGAAGTTCAAGGCTTCTTCCTCTTTTCTCCAAACCAAACAAGCTACAAGCTTATTCTCCCTTCACAAACACAAACTAGAAGACTAAGGCTCTCAAGATGGCTATCAAGATTTTCAGATTATTCCAGCCCTTTCATTAGCTAGCTGAGCTTGGAAAATGAGGAGTTTATATAGCTTAGACAGAGGGGAAATGGATCCTCTTATGATGGGAGAGGCCTTATCCCTTTTAGTTTTTTCCATTTTAATAGGGGAAAAGAGCCCAAACAATGTCTCTCGGCTCTATCTTGCTCAACCATTTACTAGACTTTTGTTCACGAAGCTTCTAGACCTAGAAGCTTCGACTCCATTTTTAAAAACTTGCCAAAAGAGGGTTGGCGCGGGTCATAAATGGCTTACCAGCACCGTTCGGTGTGAGGCCCAGTGTTAGACTCTACAAATCGGCGCAGGGAAGAAACTGAATGCTAGTGCTGGTCTTGAAAACTGAGCTTGAAGGAATATTCTTGGGAAATGATGTAAGAGGGAAATGTTCTGTAGATGAAGAGGGATGTAAGGACATGTTCTTCATGATAGGGAAACACATGAGGGTCACTGTAGAGGTCCTCCGGGATCGAAGAACGGGGAGTATAGGGACAGTAACAAAATTTTGTGTAACAGGTGGTTGACTACAATGAAGAAACTCTAATTAAAAGCTACTAAGAATGGAATGTGTGAGGAAGGAAGAGATAGTGAGATATGCAACCCTAATGAAGGTGATCAACATCCAAAAGATAAAGGAGACATGACTAGAAAATCTCCTGGAAAGATATGAATACTCTGATGGAAAAGATGAAGACCCTTAAAAATGGATATCTTTGGGAGATGTGTCAACATGTATGCAGGAGTATGATAACTACAAAAAGATGTCATGATGATGAAGGTATGATTTGATGTAATACGATGTTTAGATTTCTTGAATAATATATATATATATATTATATATATATATATAATGCAGGGATACTCGAAAAAAGAGTTGTAAATACAAGTACAACTAGCATTCATGTGACAGATGGAAGAAGCATGATGAGAAATAATTTGTCATATAACGAAGGTTCCAGATATGAAGAAGGCCACTTTCCATGAAGAAAGGAATGACATGATGAACTAAGGAGGAAAGTGATCGATGGATGTTGCCCTACAAGGAAGAAACTCAACTAACTTTCATAACATCAAGGAGAAAATTTGATCAAGCAGTTGAAGGACCCACGAAGAAGAAGTTGTTGATGTGTGGAAGAGTCCTTAGCTAAAAGGGAGCTCTGACTAGTCCCTAATCAAGAGGGAGCATGGATTAGATCACCCTTGATTACAAAGGAGTGACAGTTGTGTTTTTCTATTTCACGTGTCATGCACTAGACCAGGACTAACAACTGTAAGTCTAGGTGAAGGCCATGAATGGAAATGTAGACACATGATAGACACAACATTCTTGCCTTTACCTGGGAAGAAATAATGGAGGATTGGGTAATCATATGGCATCTGATGCTCTTTGAGGATGTGTAGGGCATCCAAGATAAGAGTAGGCAAGAGGACCGATATTCTTTGAGCGTTGGGAACCTCAAGATAAGAATAGTCCTAGAAGGTTATACTGAGTGAACACCTGGGTGGGTATGTACCTTGAGAGACAATGATGAAGGTGTCTATAGTCATTGGTCTCATTAGCATTATAGCTCATGGTCACGTAGAGAGATGGAGTTGTTAGTCAAGGCCTTGCACTGTGACAATGTTGGTTGATATGATGCTATATAGATGGGTTACCAATCCGATTCTTCTTAGAAATTCTTCAAATTGAGAATGGCCAAGTACCATTGTAAACACCTTCCTAGTTAAGAGGGAGTTTTAAAGAAAATGTAACTAGGTTCAGTATTTATACATGTATTTTTTATCTTTGTACTTGTAAAGAAAAATTATTTTTGTGAATTCTAAGAATGAGTTTCTTGCTCATTCCATAGGTATAGGAAAGTAAAAGATTCAAAGAGCTCTTCTTGGGCATTTATGAAATGTATATGAGTCAACCTAGAGTCAAGAACAACCCTCCAATACCAGCACAATCCTCTTGAAGACAAGTAAGCAAAACGATGAAGAGAATAATCAAGTTGACTAGCAAAATTGTCATAAAGAATAAACATGTCGGCTCAAATGAAGTGACTCAACAATTCATTAATTCATGTCGGCTTGATTGCATGTATATACACCTATAAATTGTAGAATTTCTCATTGTAGATCAATAGATTATGCAATATACGAAAGAAAAATACTAGATCTACTTCTACAACAAACTTGTGGAAGCTTAATCGATTATGAGCAAGATCAATTATAACACATATAACAGAGGATGAGAAAGCAATCACACATGAACACAAAAGAATACTCTGGGGAAAGCCTCAGTTAAAAACCCCGATCTCTGTATTATCATACAAGTGGAAATATGTCTGGATTACACAAAGCTTTAGCTCACAAGCTATCCAGCTCTTAGTACAATCCCTCAATGCTTCTCATAGACTGAATAGACACAACATATGCATTCCCTCAGTCCTCCAAGCCTCCTATTTCCTTGCGTAGTTTCTCTTAGGTCCTCTGGCTGCCACCTGTTTGAATTGACCTCTCACACAACTCACCAAACTCAAAAGTAACTGCACAATCTCCAAGGAATGAATTCCTTCTGCATGCAAGAGATATCCTCAATGGAATATTCCTGCAACTAATAGTACACTATCCCATCATCTGATCTCAATTGAGTCTCTGACTGAACTGACATGCATGAGTTATTTATGAGAGAATATTCAGTTATCTGAAGTGCAACAGTTACATGCATGCATGCATTAACTAACTGAACTCATAATCAGTTCCACAAATTGTTGGAACTAATCTAACTGGACTTAACTCAGATAACTGAGCTAACTAATTACAACTCAAAGTATAACTCATCCTGATCTCCTTAATCAAGGGATAACTTCCTCAGTCAAAGGAGAAATTGTTGCATGTCTTCACATAGACTTAATGTTTGATTTTCTACAACTAATTAACTGAAGATGAATTAATTAATTATTTTACAAACAATTGCTAAGATCAAATTCGAATTTTAATTCTCAATTTTAGTTCAGGGACTAACTAAAATTGGAATGTATCCGGAAATGCTATTTATAGCAGTGTTATTTTTAGCACTTCTATTTTTAGCATTTCTTGTTGCTATTTTCAACACTCCCTCTCAATAAGAAAGGGATTATCAGTCACCCCAATCCTGTCTCTGTGGAAATCAAACTTGCATTTTGACAATGCCTTAGTCAAAATATCTGCATCCTGTTCCTCGTTCGAAACATACAGCAACAACATGATCCTTTTCACCACACAGTATTGAAGATGATGGTACCAGACATCGATGTGCTTGGACCTGTCATGAAATAATGGATTCTTAGATAGTTTGATACAACTCTGATTATCGCAGTAGATCACAGTTGGATCCATCCTCTAACCAAACAATCCAACTAGAATCTTCCGCATCCAAATGGCCTCACATGCTACCTGACTGGCAGCCATGTATTCAGCCTCTGCTGAGCTAAGTGCAACTGACCTCTGTTTCCCGCTGTACCAAGAAACTGTAGCTGAACCAAGGTTGAAGATTCCTCTTGAAGTGCTCTTCTGGTCTGATGCACTCCCTGCCCAATCTGCATCTGTGAAGCCTTGAAGCTTCACTCCCTCTGTCCGTCTGTACCACAATCCATATTGAGATGTGCCTCTAAGGTATCTCAGCACGTGCTTCACTGCCTTCCAAAATAGCTTGGTAGGCTGAACCATAGCTTGGCTCAGCTGGTTCACCGCAAAGCATAAGTCTGGTCATGTGTTCACTAGATACATCAATGAACCCACAAGCTACCAATAAACAGTAGCAGCTACTACCTCACCTGAAGTAGCATCCTCCTTCCTCTAGTTATCAGCTAGAGGAGTCTGCATGGGCTTGCACTTCTCCATGTGGAACCACTTGAGTATCTCATTGGCATACTTGCCTTGAGACACAAACACTCCCCATCCTTCTGCCACACTTCCCCACTTCCATGCCTAGAAAGTAGTATAAGACCCATTTCTTTCATTTGGAACTCTCTTGCAAGGTCCTCCTTACAAGACTTGATCAGCTAATCATCCCCTGTCAAAATTAGATCATCAACATAAAGAACAATGATCAATTGCTTACCTTCTACCATGATGTGGTAAAGATTCACATTCTGCTTCACTCTTGGTGAAGCCCAACCCGGTGAAATAACTATCGTTCCTGGTGTACCAAGCACGAGGTGCTTGCTTCAGCCTGTAAAAAGCCTTCTTAAGTCGGCACACATGTGACTCACGATCGAAGGTCTCAAAACCTTCTGGCTGCTCAATGTACACCTCTTCCTCAATCTTCCCATTAAGGAACGCAATCTTCACATCCATCTGATGGATCTTCCAACCCATCTAAGCTGATAGTGCCAACATCGATCTAATAGATGAGTACCTTGCTACATGAGCAAAAGTCTCATTGTAGTCGATCCCCTTGACCTATGAGAAACCACGGGCAACAAACCTTGCCTTCTGTTTCTCAACACTGCCGTCAGCTGCCTGCTTTACATTGTAAATCCATCAGGAACTCACCACTGACTTGTCCTGAGGTCTTGGGACAACATCCCAAACATAGTTCCGAGCGATGGAGTCGTACTCCTCCACCATAACATCAAGCCAGACTAGTTGCTGCACTGCTTCCTCAAATAAAGAAGGTTTGGTCTCTTGTTATGAAACCAGCTCAAGAAAAGATAGAAAAGATAGATCAATGCCTTAGAATTCAACCTCTTCGAGGGGGCAACCTCCTTTACATTACATAAATGAACAATTCTTGGAT
>APFE031029776.1:13295-32721 GCA_000404065.3 Pinus taeda
AGCCGACCTAACAATAATAATATAAAGCCACAAAAATAACAATAGAGGGATTCTATGGGGCACAGTAATAACAATATGGGGCCAATAGGGGCACAACAATATTAATAAGGGGTACTACTACCATAGTAATGGGGTAATCACTAGTATTATAGGGACCCAACATGCCCCTCTCCTTCAAAAAAAGTGTTGTCCTCAACGCTTGAGTAGTTCTTGATACTTCTGTATAAAATTCTCATCCTCCCATGTGGGATCTTCTGCAGATAAGTTCTTCCACTTGATAAGATACTCCGAAATTGATCGATTTCATAGCTGTCGAGTTCTTGTTTCTGTGACTGCTTCCGGTTCCAATATAATTTTTCCTTCCTCTTCAAGTTCTGGCAATATTGTTTGAACTGGGAGCTTGTCGCCTATAACCTTCTTTAAACATGAACATGGAAAACTGGGTGCAATCGAGAAGCTGCAGGAAGCTCCAATTTGTATGCCATAGTACCAATCTTTTGCAACACCTTGTATGGACCATAATACTTTGGTGATAATTTATTATCCTTCTTAGCTTGCTTGAGGGACATTTGCTTATATGGTTGTAGCCGTAGAAATACCCAATCACCTACAACAAAAATTCTTTCGCTGCGATGTTGATCTGCCTGTTGTTTCATTCTATTCTGTGCCAACACGAGGTTATCCTTTAAGAGTTGGAGGACTTGTTGTTGATGTTCGATGTGATGTTCCACTGCTTGAACCTTAGAATTTTCTCTTAAATATGATGTGATGGATGGTGGTTGATATCCATTAAGTGCCATAAATGGGGTCATTTTTTGTTGTTGTATGGAAGGAAGTGTTATACCACCATTCAACCAGAGGCAACCATTTGACCCATTGTGTCTGTTTATGAAGTTTTCTTTTATATTTTCCATTTTTCCTATTAAAAGTATCATTATTATTTGTCTTTTCTTTGAATTCAAGTAAAGGATCCGAACTTTAGTGCAAAAAGATTAACTCCATAGTGAATCGTTTGTTTATTTTGTAGGAATTTTTGTGAGAAACTTTTAGGTTCTTGTATCTTAGATGTCAAGAAAAAACTTGTAGACCCACGGAGTCAATGAATCTTGATTGTAAATTTAACAACTTTTGGTAGTTAGTGAGCCAAACAATAAAATTTGTAAAGCGCCTACAACGTAGTGGAAATGATTCACGTGTTTTTTTGTGTCACCACTTCAGAACCACAGAAATGGTGAAAGTTAGACTAATCATTGTACTTTGATGAGAAACAATGATAAATTATCGATCTAGCTATTATTTACAATGTATCTTTCCATTAATAAATTATGTTAGCGTAATTCGACCTAACCTTTAATTTCATCAAGGAAGATGGATACCTACCTTACGATTCTATAAAATTTCTCAGAATAGCCTACATTTGTTTTCTGTGAGGGTTACTTGGGTAGGTTGTGGATCCATTCAGGCAAGCATCCCTTATATTAGAATTGGCTAGATTAGAGTTGACTACATTTGTATATTTTTAGCCTAGTAGTGGCATAGGAACATATATTCTACATAATTTCATTTAGAATGGTTACTTGCATACGATTGTAATGGAAATTTAATGGTTTCTTGCATTTTTGTTATGAATTGTTACTTGCATATGATTGCAATGCATATGTGCTTTGTATGTGAATCAATCGTTGTCTTTATATATGTTTGTTGGTATGTATTCCAACTAGTTGTATATGTAATCAACCATGAAAATATATCTCTTTATTTGTTTGCTGGTATATGTATCCATGAATGTATTTACTCACTACTTTGAATGGGAAACTACAAAACAAGCGCATGCAAACAAAGTCCAAGCACAATAAATCGTGATTCAACCATAATTGAACAAAATGTATATTTAACTATTATATTAAAATGTATGTTAAAATGTTTGTTGAATTGTATCCAAAAACACTATGGAACTGTATCCAAAAACACTATGGAACTGTATCCAAAATGGTCATGTAACATGCATGGAATTTTGTCCTGACAAAATCCACATTTCAATATGGTTACAAACAAAAAAATTCATGCCACCCCTATGCTTGATGGCCTCCATTTTTTGCATTACCCAAACTTGTTAAGTTGTTTTCCTGAGCTAGGTTGCTACCATATTCTTGAGTCTAGTTTTATCCTTGTAGCCATGGAGGGATTGATTAGCTGAAGTGTCCACATGTGCTACTAACCCTAACACTAAGTGGAGGTGTCATATAATCATACATAGGATTTACACCTACATTGGTAGATGTATAGGAGGTGGGTTTAACCCCTGGATGATAGCAGGGGACTTGGATGTTAATCAAGTCTTGGTACGATGGTGTATGATCTACAATGTGGTCCAAAGTGTTGGACATCATCATTTTTTTCTTAAACTAATTTGCACCATTGTCTTCATTGTTTCTCACCCCTCCTTTTTCCAATACTTGTTGAGCCTTTCTTGCCTCCCTCTCTTTCCTTTCCAATTGTTTTTTATGCTCCTTTTCTTCCCTTTCTTTCTATATTTTTAGTCTTTCCTTTGCCCGAGCTTTTGCTGCTACAATCCATGCATCTCTCTTTTCCTTGGCCAACTCCATATTTCTTTGTTTAGATTCCCGAATTTCAATTTTTGGACGTTCAGACTCAAACAATAAGTTTATATATTGTTCAAAGGTGAGTAGTTATGAACTCCTCCCTAAATGATGATAGTTTGTTGTTGAGTGCCTTGATGAGGCCTTCACTCTCTCTATTGGTAGGCTTATGAACCTACCAAGTATTGGTTGTTGTTGAAAATAACAACAAGAATTGTTAAAAATAGAATCCAGAAATTCCAATTTAATTTGTCCTTGAATTAAACTGTGAATTAAAATCAAATTCTATTCTCATTGAAACTTGTAAAAAGTTAATTAAGTTTAGTTAACTTAATTAGCTTAGGAATTTCGAGTTGGAAGAATTTTTGAAGTCATGTATATGTTCTCCCTAAATTTTAGGGGTCCAGTTTGAGTTTAGATTGAGTTGTAATTAGATAACTCAGTTTACTGAGTTATAGTCAGTTAAACTAGTTCTAACTATTTGTTGAAATAGTAGAGGATTAGTAGTCATTTAGTGCACTAGTGCATCCACATGCGTTACTCCAGTTAACTGAATATTCCCTCATGAGAACTCATGCATGTCAGTTCAAAGAAAGACCTAGTTGAGAATAGAGTGCAAGGACAGTGTACTATCAGTTGTATGATTTATTAAGTTATAAATGTCATGCATGCAATCAAAGAAGGACGTATGTTTGCATTGGGTGGTTTTGGAAGCATGAATTTCTTTAAATATGAGCTATTCATCCTAGGAATTGTGCAAGGAAATAGGGGCTTGGAGAACTACAGAATATGCCTAGAGTTTGTCTTGAGCTAGCTTGTGAGTTGAGAGTTGATTATGCTTGTGCAGGAATTGTTCTTCTGAGAACAAGCTTTTTATTATAATATTGGATTTCTGATTAATGCAATATATATAGGCAGGGTTTTGAGTTGTGGATTTCCTCAAATACATATTGTGTTATGTACCATTGATTATCTTCCTCTTGTCAATTACTTTTCATCTATATTTATGTGCTTGTCTTGTGTTTTAGGAAATTAGATGAATTACTAAACCTACAGGAAAATCTACATGGTATTGGAGTTGAATTCAATATACTAGAAGAGATTTTGAAGTTTTGAGTTTTGGGTTACAGGTGAAATTCGAATTTTCATTACATACTTCAGGATTGGCAGATGAAGTTCTACAGTTTGCGGCTCGAGTATGCCTTGGATGGAAGCTCAGATTATATAGCTTGGAAGGACAAGATGGACTTTGTGTTGGAGGATAATGGCTTGAAGGAATTCATTGATCAAGACATTCCTAATCCAGCAACATCGAATGCAAAAGATTTGGCCGAATGGAAGAAGTGTGTGGCAAGGGTGAGCCAGACAATCCTTGAGGGAGTTCGAGACCACATTGTCTCGAGTCTTCATGGGAAGGAGACTCTGTATCCTATGTGGAAAGCATTGGTAGAGCTTTTCTAGAGCATCAGTAACCATAGGAGGTTGGCATTGAAAGATAATCTTCGAAAAATCAAGATGGAGGTGGACGAGTCAATTCCAAATTACTTGACCAAGTTCACCCATCATCGAGATGAGATTGGGAGTGTTGGAATCACTGTTGCTGAGGATGATATGGTGAGCCTAGCTCTTCTAGGACTTCCCATGGGTTGGCATACTTATCATGACTTTGTCAATGGGAGGGAGAAGATTCCAGATTGGTAAAAATTGTGATCGGATATGGTACAAGAATAATTTGGACAGAATACCAGAGATGGGACCTCTTCCAAGGAAGTGGAAGAGGACTTTGCCCTAGCGAGTAAGGCAAAGAAGGACAAGGGAAATAAGTCCCAAGGTGAGGTAGGCGAAAAGAAGATGGACTTGTTGAAAGTCAATTATTTTCACTAACATGAGCACAAGTACCATGCCACGAATTTCCCATAGAAGAAAGCAAGCAAGAAGGAGCATGCAATAGCTGCACCAGGTGAAGCTCTAGCTTCACAATTTGAACTTGATTTCACTCTCATTGCATGCATGGTCAGCACTGTCATGGGAGGTGTGTGGTATCTTTACAGTGATTCCTTATTCCATATGATGAGGAACAAAGATCTCTTTAGTGATTTTGAAGAGAAAGACCTCAAGCAAAGCATAGAGTTTGGGGATGACAGGAGCAGTAGAGCTACCGAGATCAGTACGATTACCTTTTAGAGGGAATATGGCTCCCTTAACAGGATCACAAATGTGATGTATGTTCCAAGACTAAATAAGAATCCTTTTTCAGTTGCGGTATTGGAAGATCGTGGCTATAATGTGATTTTTAGTAAGGGAAAGTTTTTCCTTAGACACATTTCCATGGGATAGGTGAAACAGATTAGTGCACGGGTCAAGAACCTATATTCTCTTGAGGTACAAGATGTATGAAAAGCTTTGAGGAGAAAGGAAAAGATTAGAGACTTGTTGGTTGAGAGGGAGAGAAAATTACCTCTCAACATACAACCTTAGAAGAAGCCTTAGAAGTAGCTTTAGGAAGTTGTGGATCAGCCACAACTAGAGAAGATGAGAGGAGACCAAGTGGAGAGATCCATTCAAGAATAGAAGAAGTAGTCTTAACAAGTTTTGGAGCAACCACAATTGGAGAAGTAGAGAGGAGACCGAGTGGAGGCATCCACTCATGTAGAGACTTCTAATAGGGGGGAACTTCGAGCCAGGTGGGCAGAGGGAGCACATGCAGCCATACCTCTAGGTGTGAGGTGGGGTGATGTGAAGTGATAGTCACAAGAGGGCTAAAATTGGGTAAGGTTGATCTGATTTAGAATATTATATCAATGTGCTAAGATCCTCCTGATATTAGAAACAAAATGCTTTCATTTTTCTTAAGGATTCATAAATTTTGGCAAGTGAAATGATGAGTTTTTATGTTAATTTTATGAGAAATTTAACATAAATAAGAGATTGAATGACAACATAAACATGTACAGAACATCATCAAAAACAAATTACAATAGAAACATGATAAAGGATTTCACCCGTCCTGGGCTATGTCTCCTTAGTCCAGCTTCCAATGGCTTGGACCTCTCTATTATGCTCAAAAGTGTAAAAAGATGTATTTACAATGTTGAAACACTTTTGAAACCTGCTCCAATGAGTCCAGGATGTCAAAACATGGCTATCTAGCCTCGATTTACATCCCATTTGGTGGAAAACTGAAGAATTTATGTTCTCTCCTAGTTCTCCCAATATCTGTTCCACAAATTGCACCATTTTCGTCATGAACCTACAATTTCGCTCCAAAATTGCGCAAACTGGGAAGAAATTTCATCGCGTGGTGGTCCATAATCTATCGATCGATTGTTCCATCGCAAATCGCAATCAATGGAGAACAGGAAGTCTTATGGTATGTGAAGGTGGTGGGGCGATGTGTGATTGCAATACGATGGACTCGATAGAACTATTAACTAGAACCCATAATCTTATTGCATCCGGGATCCATTGAAATTCGCAATCGACAGAGTCAGGAGGGGTAATAGATATATGGGACTATGCGCCTTTGCGATGTGCAATTGTGATTATCACATCGCAACACGGGTATGTTGGGGGCCGATTCATCATATCGCACCCTGGCTTGTTCTGGGGCCGCTTCTTTAACTTCGACCCACTTGCGACATGCAATTTGCAAAATGTGAGGCCAATGGTGGCCTGCCACTTGGCGCCTCCCTATTCATTGGAGGGTCCAACCATGTCATCCACTCATGCCAGGTGTCCAAGTCAAACCTAAACTTTGACTTGCTTTAAATTCTTCATATGAGCTCGGATTCGAGTGTCGTTCAGACCATTGGAATCAGGATGACAAGCACCTCGATCTGAATTTGAGTCTATCGAGATTCTACCACTTTGTGTTTTGAGCCTAATTTTGAGAACTTGATCACTCCTCCGCGTTGGAAGCCTTTTGGACCCCAAAAGGATCACTTTCAATTGTCCAATAGGTTAGGATACAATTCCCTCACCTTTTTAAACTCTATCCATTTGGATTTTAAAGGATTTGTACCCTTGAGCCCCACTCGAAGATAATCAATACTTCCCCATTTTGATGTCCTTGTTCTTTTGTCACATATAGTGTCTTGTTGAATCTCATCAAGGAATTCTGGAGAAAAGTCTTCAATAGATGGAATTTTAATATTCTCTCCTTGATCTTCAATCAAAGGAGGCTCATACAACCTTAAATTATCAACATTAACAACATCATAAATTTGCATATATGAAGGTAAATCCAACCTAAAGGCATTGTTACCAATCTTTTCCAAAATTCTAAATGGACAATATCTAATTAGTTTTAGTTTTTTACCTTCTCCTTGGAGCCTTTCTTTGTTAATGTGAAGCCAAAATTCATCACCAACTTGGAACTTGTGATCTTGACGATGTTTTTCCTGCCTTGCTTTGTACTTGCCTTGGCTTTTCTCAAACTGTTCTTGAACCTTTTGGTGTACCAATTGGATTTGTTCAATGATATTTCTTGATTTGTCTACATCTCTATGTCCTTCAATAGTAGCATATTTTCCAAAAATAAAATCCAAAGGAGATTTAGGCAAGTATCCCAAGCATGCCTCAAATAGTGAAGTTTGAGTTGAAGAGTGCTTGGCTCAGTTGTAAGCATGTTGAATATAGTGCAAATGTTCATCCCACAACTCAGGATGCTTGCTGCAGTACCCACAAAGAAGATGTATCATTGTTCTATTCACCACTTATGTTTGACCATCTATTTCTGGATGAAAATTTGACTCTTTTTCAATTTGGTGTCCATGAATCCCCACAAGCTTGACCAAAAATTCCAAACAAAGCAATAATCTCGATCACTAACAATGGATGTGGGCAATCCAAAATGCACTCAAACATTTTGAAAGAATAACTGGGTAGTTTGTTCAGCTGTAACTTGTTTTTTACATGGAATCAAAATAAACATTTTGTTGAACCTATCCACAACTACATACAAATAAACATGACCTATTTTTTTACAATGGAATACCTCCTACAAAATCCATAGAAACACTCTCCCACAATCGTGAAGGAACCAGAAGTGGTGTGTACAATCCTAACTTCCTATTGCTAGGCTTACTTATTGCACATAATGAACATCCTTTAATAAAATGAGACACACTTTCAAGCATACGAGGCCAATAAAAATACCTCTGTAGATGTGCCACCATCTTACTTACATCGAAATGACTAGCAATAAGAGAAGTATGTGCCTCTCTTATGATGTTAACTCTTTCTCCCTGTGGAATACAAAGCTTGCTAAGATGGTACAACAAGTTATCATGCAAATGAAAATCCAACTCCTCTACTTGGTTACCTTGACTAAAGTTTACATAAACATCTTGAAGGTCATTATTTAATGCATATTGTTCAATATAAATTTCATGTAAAACAAAATTATGCTTGAGTAAAGTAGTTGCACTAACAATAGGCTAGAAAGCATATGAGAAAATTATTGTAGATACATTTCTTATTCTTGGGTGTAATTTGCGTATAAGCTAGAGGGTAGAATTGTATTTTGATTGCAACAATGAAATCATTCCAAGAAATTGAGATTTTGTCGTGTTTTTTAATCTCCTCTTGGGTCTTCGATTCCCACCATACTAGTGCTGCACCCTCCATTCTCAAGGAAGCTAATTGAATCTTTATGTCATCCTCTTGAAGATTTTGAATCCTACAATAAACCTCCAACTGACGAATCCAATTATCAAGCTTCTCTGCATTCACTTCACCATTATACATGGGCAGCTCAAATTTAACATCAAGTTTTAAAAAAGGTGATTTATGAGTTCTTTTTGAAGTATAATGATGAGTATTTGTAAGGGTTGTATTAGTGGAAGAGGTTGAAGATGCTTGTGAGGAAGACGATGAAGAAGATGGTGAAGAGGGTGTAGGTTTGTCTCCATTTCCAATAACTCCTCCTGAAGAGCCTTCTCCTTTGGGAGGTTTGGAACTTTCCCCTTCAAACCTGGTATTCCTCTCTTCATAGAGGACCTTTACCATCTTTGTGATATCAAAGAAAGCCTTTCTGAAGGTCTTCTCATCTTTTGTAATGTTTGTAGGTTCTCCTTCATGAGAGATGATCTCTGGAGTCTCAACTACAACTTGAGGCTGAACTTGTGTTGGATATTGTGACAACCTTCCTCTCCTTCTCCTTGACCCAACTTCAGGGCTTCCAACTAGCTTCCCTTCTCTTTTGAGTTTTAACCTTGTAAGCATGGCATAAACTTGAAAACAGTTAAATCCTTATTTCACAAAGAAAACCTAGATCTCTGATACAAAAATGATCTGATTTACAATATTAGATTGATGTTCTAAGATCCTCCTTAGATTAGAAACAAAATGCTTTCATTGTGCTTAAGGATTCACAAATTCTTGCAAGTGCAATGATGAGTTTTTATGTTAATTTTATGAGAAACTTAACATAAATAAGAAACTGAAAAACAACATAAACATGTACAGAACATCATAAAAAGCAAATTACAACAAGAACATGATAAAGGAGTTCACCCCTCCAGGGTTACGTCTCCTTGGTCCAGCTTTCAATGGCTTGGGCCTCTCTATTATGCACAAAAGTGTAAAAATATGTCTTTACAATGATCAAATGCTTCTGAAACCTACTCCAATGAGTCCAAAATGTCCAAATATGGCTGTCTAGCCTCTTTTTGCATCCCATTTGGTGGAAAACGGAAGACGTTATGACTTCTCTTAGTTCTCCCAATATTCGCTCCACAAATTGCACCATTTCTGACAAGAACCTACAATTTTGCTCCAAAATTGCACTAACTGGGCAAAAAAATTGTCGTGCAGCGGTCCATTATCTATCCAACAACTGTTCCATCAAAAATTGTAATCGGTGGAGAACTGATGGTCTTATGGTCTATGAATGCAGCAGGGTGATGAGCGATTATGATATGGTGGACCCAACAGAACTATTAACTGGAACCCATAATCTTATCGCATCCAGGATCCATCGCAATTCGCAATCAACAAAGTCAGGAGGGAGTAACAGATATACGGAACTTTTCACTTTTGTGATGTGAGATTGTGATTATCACATTGCAACCTGGGTACGCTGGGGGCCGATTCATCGCATTGTACCCTAGCTTGTTCTGGGGCCGATTCTTTAACGCCGATCTGCCTTCGACATTTGATTTGTGAAATGCGAGGTCAATGGCGGCGTGCCACTTGACACCTCCCCATCTGCTAAAGGGTCTTTCCATGTCATCTACGCGTGCCATGTGTCTAAGTCAAACTTAAACGTTGACTTGCTCTAACTTCTTCATATGAGCTCTGATTCAAGTGTTGTTCACACCGTTGGAATCAAGATGATGATCACTTCGATCTGAAGCTGATTTTATTAAGATTCTGCCACTTTAGTTTTGAGCCTAATTTTGAGCCCCTGATCAGGGTCCATTAAGAGATTTTATCTCATGGATCGTACTTTGCTACGAGAGCCCAAAGTACATAGTAGCATGAGGAATTAATAGCGGTTGATGCAGTCAAAGATCAGAGTGACAGAAGCTAGAGAAGTTAGATACTGAAGAGCGCAGAGAAGAGTTGACAATAGTGCAAAAAGACAAAGTCAGCAGAAGCACATAGTTTTCAGTCAACAGAGGCAGTAACAGTCAAAGACTTTGATGACAGATGCATCATACTAATTCAGGTTGGATGCTTTTTAGTTTCATGAGTTGTTATAGCAACAACACTAGAGAAAAGTGTTGCATGCAGAATATTCCAAAGGTTTAGGAGAAAGATCGAGTTGAATTCCTTTCTTATTGAGAGGGAGTGTTGAAAATAGAAACAAGAAATGTTAAAAATAGAATCAAGAAATTCCAATTTAATTTGTCCTTGAATTAAACTGTGAAGTAAAATCAAATTCTATTCTCATAGAAACTTGTAAATAGTTAATTAAGTTTAATTAACTTAATTAGCCTAGGAATTTTGAGTTGGAAGTCTTTTAGAAGTCATGTATATGCTCTCCCTAAATTTTAGGGGTCATGAGTTTAGATTGAGTTGTAATTAGATAACTCAATTTACTGAGTTATAGTCAGTTAAACTAGTTCTAACTGTTTGTTGAACTAGCAGAGGATTAGTATTCAGTTAGTGCACTAGTGCATCCACAAGTGTTACTCCAGTTAACTGAAGATTCCCTCATGAGAAACTCATGCATCTCAGTTCAGAGAAAGACCCAGTTGATACTAGAGTGTAGAGAAAATGTACTATCAATTGTATGATTTACTGAGTTGTAAATATCATGCATTGAATTAGAGAAGGACTTATGTTTGGATTGCACAGTTTTGGAAGCATGAATTCCCTTTAAATACAAACTATTCATCCTGGGAATTGTGCAAGGAAATAAGGGGCTTGGAGAGCTGTAGAATAGGCCTAGAGTTTGGTTTGAACTAGCTTGTGAGCTGAGAGTTGATTATACTTGTGCATAGATTGTTCTTGTGAGAACAAGCATTGTACTCTCATCTTGCATTTATGATTAATGCAATATATATAGGTGGTGTTTTGAGTTGTGGCTTTCCCCAAATACATATTGTGTTATGTGCTATTGATTATCTTCCTCTTGTTAATTATTGTTTTCATCGATCTTTATGTGCTTCCACTGTAAAGAGTAGAATAGATTCTTGTCTTGTGTTTTGGGAAATTACATGAGCTGTGAATCTATAGGAAAATCTACAGTTGCTTCATTGTCACATGCTCTTCATGGCTTGACACTTTCCTTTCAACCTTTGAGAAAATTGATTGAACCCCATTGTTGTCTTTGTCTAGTCCTTCATTCTAAATAAACTCTTTTTCTAGTGTTCCATTATCCACAAAATAACGAAGAAGTTCAGTGTTCAACTCTGTTGGTTTTGAAGGCATGGCCATGATTTCCTCATTCGTGGATGACACATTAAGTTTGTTGATATTCATCATGGCCTTTTCCGACCATGATGGTGGTGTTACTTGGGTTGACATGCTCAATTGGTCATTGTTGATTCTTGTTACATTATCATTGGAAACCACATTTCATTATCTTTCACATTATCAATTGCCTCATATGAAATATCACATGTAAAATTAGCATGTGGTTCAGTGGGTGTGACAACCTTCATGTTATTGATAATTGGTTCATGGCTAAAGTGTGTATCACTTACATGTTCATCCTCAACACCATAGAAGTTCCCTTGAAAAAGGGATACATACCTTCAGCAACAACATCTTCCTACCCATCCACATCTTCTTGGGCATCAACTGAGTCATGTAAGTCCTCTGCTTCTCAACCTTCCACACCAAATTCCTAGTTGCAACCAATATCACACACAAGAACATTAATATTCAGTGGCCAAATTTCAATCCTCTTAAATCCAACCTTGATATTAGAAGGTGTGAGATCCCTTTTAAATTATTTACTTACAAGCTCAGCTAACTCAAACCTTTTTACCCCACCCCTGTATTCTTTGCTATCCATGAAGCTTGCTCTGCCCTGAAATAGTTCTTGAAATTCGCAAAGATGTTGACATTAAAAGGTTGCAATTTGTGAGTGGTATGAGTCGATAGTGTTAACAGGTCAATGCCCAAATTGTTGGCTGTCTACAAAACCATGTGGCTTCCATGACCATCTAAAACTAGTAGGTGTATGTTTTCAAGTGAGACACCACCTTTTATAGATGCAACAGAGTGAAAAAGCGAATTCAAGAAGAGTTCCTTTTGTTGGAAATACTGGGGGGGATCAATATTTCTTTTTAATTGTTCTAGTTATTTCCAAAAGCATATATATATATATATATATATATAGAACACAGAAATCAACAGCTGGAATTAATGCTTTTATTAAACACAACATAGTGAAATGAAATAAATACAATATAAGAATATATATGTTTGTGATTAGTTGCCAAGCTCCAACTTGGACTTTAGTGAGGCTCCAACCTCCAGAGCACCAACTCTGTTTTGCAGTGGTTCTGCACTTAGGAGCACCTACCCCTTAGGACTTCAGTCCTGTTCAGTTCTGAGTCTTCAACCTCTTGGGCTCTAACCCAACCTTGGTATAAAGTGGTATGCTGCTAATCTCTATTCAGCTAAGGTTCTCCTTCACTCCTACTCTCCTGCCTCTATTGCCTCTGCTGCTTCTGCTACCTCTACTGCCTCTGCTGCTTCTACTACCTCTACTGCCACTGTTGCTTCTGCTACCTCACACTTTAGTTCTTCACCGCAACAATAGCAACAACAGTTCTCTCTTTTTACTGTTTTATTCATTCTCATGCCTCTATCCATTCGTTTCCTCTTACATCACCTCTTAGGCTTCCTCCTCGGTCATTGCGGCTTCCTTTGCATTGTGCAATATTACTGACATTCTGGGGCACGTAAATTCATTATACAGGTCCAAATGATCCACGGAGAACACATCTTCTCGGTTTATCGTAACAGTGCTCCTTTAGGAAATTATTGCAGGCATACACAAAGTTATTTCAATTAAACAAAGATGTTTTATCTTGGTCACAATCATAATCGCCATGATTCCCCCTTTCAACTGACGTTCAACCTTCTAAACCATTGGAACAACCATCATAAGCCTTTCAGCTTAAAACACCCCACGCAAGCCAAAAATTCCATTACACAGAGAATATGAGAAAAATAGTCAAACAGACTAAAAGGCGGACTTGAGGAAATATTACAATCACACCTATTCCTGTATCGGGTCTGGTCCATATCGCAATCGACGCTTTAGAATTCCAGAGGTCCTTTATACATCAAGACCATGGAATCGCTGATGGCCGATGCCCGATCCTCCACTGGACGTGATATTATATTAAGCCATGTTATAATGTTTAATCGGGTCCACATGCTTTATCGCAATCGACGCTTTCATGTGGCAAGGCTTTACGGCTTACGATATAGCGATGGATGCAATAATGCATTAAGTCATATTACACTATTGTGGCGGGTCGACATACTTTATCACAATCTAAGGTTTTAGTGTGACAGGGTCTTAACCACTTGCGATATATAATCTTGACGTGCCGATGCGATAAGAGGTGCCGGATTCGATAGGATCCTGAAACTCCCATGCATATATTTTCAAGTCCATTTTCTGGACCTGATAGTGTATTTTCCTATACTTAGTTTTGCTGCCTTTTCCACATCCCGATAGTGTTAAGAACACATATGTATGATATATGCTCCTCCACCCGTATTTGCATGCATATAATTCTTTTGTGGCCCGATAGCTCCCAATAGTATAAATGCACCCATTGCTCCTCTGATAGTTATGTCTGCTTCCTTATAGCTTTGCTTGTTCCTCTGTTGCTCCGATGGTTGTCTGCGTCCTCTATTAGCTTTGTTTGCTCCTATACTTTGGCATATATGGTCCCCGAACGTTGTTTAAATGCATGCACACACACACACACACACACATATATATATCTGAGTTCTGCTCCTCGTGGCTTCGTCTGCTCCTCTTGACTCCGTCTACTCCTCTTGGCTCCTCTTGTCTCCTCTTGGCTTTGTTTGTTCCTTTAGTATTGCCATATTGACATCAATGACAATCTGTGTCCAACGCCTTTGACATCCATGCATGGGGATGTGCAACCATACATGCACCTAGTTCACAATTATGTATATAGTTTTTAAGCTAGGTTTTACCTTTGAATAGATAAAAACCTAGGACTAAAGGACCCATTGATTGACAAAACAAAGAATAACGATCAGCTCCCTACTCTTACGTAACGTTTTAGGCACAATTTTGCTCCCTCTCTTGGAAACTACCCACATGCCATAATTCTTTCATGTTTGACAGTTCCATATATGGTATGGGGCATAAGAGTGTTTCTCATATGTATGGGAAGGGTGTCTGAATTTAGACACAATTGCAAGGTGTATATTTAAAGCCCTGTCTCTGTCAAGGCCTTCAACTATATGTAACACAAGGTCTGGATACCTTTTTTAAACCCATTCCACCATGTTTTTTCAATAAATCCATCTTTAAAGGTGTTTGGCCTCCCTTGACAGATTTGAACTACTCTAGATTTGAGTTGTATCAACTCTAGCTGATCCAAAATCTTTTGCTTATAGACGTGTTAAAGAATTACATGCATAAATTGTAGCTTAACATAGAAATTTAATGTGCACATGAGAGAAGAGGAGAAACACATAAAGCATGAAAGAAGACAACAAGACTTGATAACGGAGTTCGTCTAACTTGGACTACGTCTCTAGGCCCTTCTCGATCAATGGGGAGGCCTTCATTCATTAAGTGGCATGAGAAAGAAGAGTACAAGCATAAGTTACAAAAAAAGAGTTTTGTGCCTCCATACTAAAAAATGGCTGAAAAATGTTGAACTCTGATGGAGAAACAGACAACGCCATTGCATTCGTGGCATCGAGAAATGTTGAAACCATATAAAATTTGTCAAAATCAGACAAAGTGAAAATTCAACGCTCCTACAAAAATCTTCCTCGAACTGCGTGCACTACCTCCTTTCCCTGGGTGAACTGATAAACTCCTTGTTAAATAGAAAATGTGTTGATAAATTTCAAAAGAAATCCATTGGCTGAGTTGGTTTAAGATCCATTTAGTACGAAGGAGGTTGGGTGATCAAACCCCGACTCCTCCTTTTTTTACACACTAAATCTTTTATTTTAAAATGGGTCAGGCTGGGCCCACCTTAGGTGGCCCACCCACCCCACCTCCACTGGCTTCGTATTCTCATTAAGGCATGATGTTTGAATTGTAGTCGGGGTTAGGAGTTGGGTCCGCACCCCAAGGGCCGGCCCACCCAAACTGTGCGCTGGTTAATAGTGATTTCGTGGGATGTGGGGAGGGGCCGGGGGTTGTGGCCTGCCCCTCCATAAATATTACATTGAATGGTTCGGGTGGCGAGGTTGGTGGCCTGCCACCCCCCTTTTTTATATTTTTTTGTTTAATAAAACAATATGGTTGTTTGTAAAAATTCTGATTTTAAGCCGAAGGAGTCATTTTAACGAGGTGACAATTTTCCCAGAATCTGGCCAGAGTTGGCGGATTCCATCTGCCGGAAAAAGTCCAAATTGTGTCTTCATTAATCCTACCCAGTCAGCAAAAAGGAAATCCAACCTTGACTGCCTCTATCTTCCTCATCCAGACTCGGATTAGAGTGTCATTCACACCATTGGAATCAGGGCGACGGGTACTTCAACTTGATGTCAAGTTAATCATCTTTCCGCCACTTTGAATTTTGAGCTTTTTCCATGCCACTGGTGTCTGGAGATCCACTTGGATCAATCCTCCCCATTGAGGAGCTTTTGGACCACCAAAATATTTATTAGTCAATTGGAAAGTGAGGGAATTGTTCCCTCACTCTTTCTTTTTCTTACCATTTTTCCTTGCTAGGGTGCATCCCCTTGAAACCAACTCGAAGGTATTGTTGAGCCCTGAACTTGCATCTCTCCTACACACTTTCCTAGAATTTTTCCATTCACTTGGACCTCCTAAGCTATCAACATCATTGCATATTAATCATAAAAGAGCATTTAAAGTGGTTTTTTAGCTATGTCTTTGTGTTTGTTGTTTGAATTAGATTTTGCTTATGAGCCGCGAAATGCAACCACTTTCCCCAACCGTTTTTGTTAAACTCCAGGTTGTAGGTGTCATCAGGAAAAGCAAGCCACATGGGCAAGTTGGAAATGACCTGGACATAGATTAGGTCCTATTGGTTCAGCCGGATTCATCAGGGAAAGACATGGTCAACGGTGGTCAAGCGGTGGTCAAACAGAGGAGTCCTACAGCAACAGGACTCCGTTTTCAAACACGTGAAGGATTTTCGTGGCTGTTTCTAGATCCCTGGAGGCATGTTGAAACCTGTAGGCTGCCCCACGATGTGAATCCAACAACCGTTTTCAATAGATTGCATAATCTCGGCAACCATGATGCTAAATCCATGGACATTGTCTTTTACGTGTCCTCTACCAACGTAGTTTCACAGGAAAACAGTTATAGAGATTTTGTTATAAATAATGTGTTTCTTTACGCATAGTTCTTAGTCTTTTTGCTTATGTAATTGTACTGTTAAGTTGTTGTGCTGTGACACTATTCTCACTGTGATAACACTGTTTTGAAATATAAAAGAAGACTATGTTTCTACATGATTGCGTGAGCATAATTCTTGATTGATAACCTATTGACCGAGGTTGTGCAGAGTGCCCCTGCACACTTAGGTTTTGTTCTTTTATTGTTGTACAATTTTATGTAGTGTTTCTTTAATTCCATTGGATATATTCCACAGATATTCACTTGTGTATATTTCTTTTGCTATGATATTAACACTTCACTCCTATTCATAATTTTACAAGATTTGTATATTACTGTTAACGTTGATAAGTGTGTGTGTATGTTTCAGAATTGAAGTAGGCCCGAGCACTTTTACACATTTCCTTTTGCAAAAAAACTAGTGACATGGAATCAATCTTTCTGTTGACTTGCTTTTCTTAGTTTTTTTAATTCCAGTTCTGTTTTGTTGATTTCAGTTTAGTTGACTTGCTTTGTTAGATAGTTTAGAAATCAACTTACTCATATCATTGACGGTGTCTCCGAAATCCATAGCTTAGACTACCTAGCGAGGTATCGAAATATGAATGATGTAGTTTGATTTTAGTTTTAATTTTTTGCAAATTAGATATCAGATTGCTCATATCATTGACGGTGTCTCCGAAAGCCATAGTTTAGACTACCTGGCGAGGTATCGAAATATGAATGATGTAGTTTGATTTTAGTTTTACTTTTCTGCAATTAGATATCAGATTGCTCATGTTATTGATGATTATCTCCGAAAGCCATAACTTAGACTACCTGGCAAGGAATCATACTATGAATGATGTGATTTGATTTTACTAGATTGTAATTTTTGATTTGTTTAAGTGCAGTAGCTTAATTCATTTTTCTATCTAGACAGCAGTAGGGATAACGGTTTCATGATCAATAGTTCATTTCTTGTTTGACTTAAGTAGCAGCACATTTTCTTTTTTGTTCATGTATTAATTTCATCATTAGTATGTTCTAAGACCCTCTGGAGCATTAAGATCTGGAAATCACTATAGAGGACATAATTGCCTTAAAATCTATATCCATACTTGCCTTCTAGAGTTTTCTTTCACATTAGAAGACAGACAAAGATAAAAACCCCCAAAACAAAATAAAAATAAAAAACGACAAAAGTAAGAAATAGGTTATCTTGCACATATAGTGCGCCACACTTCATCAGCTTACGAATCCCAGATTGATAATTAATGTAGAAATTTAGGACACACTAAATTGACCAAACATTTTGGCGCTGTTGTCGGGGAAGTGTAACTAGGTAGCCGATCTCTTACATAAAAAAAAAAAAAAAAAAGGGGAAAATTGATAACTTCTCGAAGTATGTTGTCCTCTTACACCTAGTGTGATCTGGAGGATCAGAAAAGAGAGTTATTGGTTCAATAATTTCTTGAGTATGCTCTTTTCTTGCACATAGTGTGATTTGGAAGATCAGAAAGAGAATTATTAGCTCGACTTAAAGAGAAAAAATAAAAATAAAAAATGACATGCATAGAGCAAGAGATTCTAGGGGAAGGTTTATAACTAGGGCTAAGAGTTCGATTTTCACAACTCCAACTACCCCAAGGCATAGACAAGATTCACCACCATCTACTCCTAGCCTTAAGATTCCTGGAATTCAAGGAGCAGCAACTGAATTAGAGAATTCTCCCACACTATCTACCAAATCTCATCTAGGAGAAGACCCTTTCTTCACTTCTACAGGAGAGAATATTGTAATCAAAGAAGTAGAATCACTTGAAGAAGAGAAGGAAGAAGCTCTCTCTCGTCGACCCTTGATAGAAGAACTAGAAGACTCTGAGGAAACTATCATGACGGGAGAAGTAGTAAATGGATTTCGGAATAGAGGTAGAGGAGGAGGAAATAATGGAGGCAACAATGGTGGAGGTGGAGGTAATAATGGAAGAAATAGGGAAAGAGATAACTCATTTGGATTCCCTATAGTTGACGAGAAAACTCACACAACAATGAAAAACATCTCACCCTCTGTCCTCCCCAACTTTTATGGGTTGCGAAGTGAGGATCCTGAAACATTTATGTTTGAGTTTGAAGTCATGTGCCGAACCTATGACTATATGGAAGACTCTCAAAAACTCAAATTGTTTCCTTCAACATTGAAGGGAGATGCTTTGAAATGGTTCAAGGATTAGTCACCCAATCTATTAGGAATTGGAATGATATGAAACAAACATTTTTGGATAGATACCTGGACTATTGTATGCCCACCAATCACAAGGATGAGGTATTCAAAATGATGCAAAAAGAAGATGAAAACTTGGAGCATTTACTTGAAAGATTTCAATACAATTTAAAGAGAGAAAAAATGAGTAACTTAGATGAGGAAACTTTGAAAGCCCTTTTATTGAAATCCATTAGAGATGAATGGATAGATATTTTAAACATGATGAGAAAGGGATACATTTCTCAACTTCCACTTCGTGACATAGCAAAACTATGTTTCCATCTCTTGAGGGGAAAATCTAAAACGGGAAAAGGGCCTAGAGATCCTTCTCTTATTAGAGCAAACAAATCTACAACTGGATCGGTAAGTAGGGCAGAGATTGGAAATATGCTTGATGATTTCAAAATTTATATCCTAGGGAGTCTTATTGAACAACTAGACACCCTTAAAATTCAAAACAAGTAGAAAACAAAAGCTGATGCTTTGGCCATCTTTTGTCCAAAATGTAGGAATAAACATGCTCTAAGGGAATGCCCCTTGGATGCAAAAGTTGTAGAAACATGTATGATTTGCTCA